>JAOTRJ010000045.1:9513276-9528014 GCA_028564905.1 Leptodoras praelongus | reverse complement strand
AGCAGCAGGTCGAGTGCTCCATCCAGTTTAGTGCTTTCAGCTTAAGAGTCTGGATGAAAACTAATTCTTCATCTTCTTGTTATAGTGTCCTCAATCTCAAATACAAACACTGATGTGTAGGCCTATTTTTTATTTCATTTAATTTTTTATTTTGCTCAGATGAACTATTAAACAGACCGAAGATCAAGTCAGATTTAAAGTTTACTGAAAAAGAAAAAAATGCTATTTTATACCATAATTTTATAGGTAACTTGCTATAAAAAAATAAATAAATACTGCTTTTTACTGTAAAATTTTACAGGAGCTTACCATTAATATTTTGTTCCTCAAAGACATCTTAATTTACAATATTCAACTGTTTTAATGGAAAACAGTACACTACTGTGCAAAATACCCAGTATTTTTGCAGCAATTTGTTACAGTGTACATGAAAGTACATCAGCTGCTTTAAAAAGTAAAAAGCCTCTGTATTGGTATCAGCGATACTGGCCCTGTATTTACTTGGTATAGGATCAATACCAAATTTTACATCACAGGTTTCCACACTTGGCCTTTAAGCTCCAATATTTCCCCTGATTCCCTGAACCTTTTCATGATATTATGAACTGTAAATGGTGACCCCATTCTGTGCAATCTTGTCCTGAGAAACTTGTATTTGAACTGACTGACAATTCTCTCACAAAGTTTGGCACAATGTGAAGAACCACAGCAAATTCTTGCTTACAAAGACAAAGCCTTTGGTGGATGCTCCATATATAATCAGTCTTGATGACCCCACCTCTATCAATTTCTAAATTGGTTTATTTTTAACAAATAGAATTAAATTTCTCATTGAACACATTGAAAATCTTTTCTTTATCATTTTATCTGATAAATAAATGTTGGCCTGAATGAACAAATTGCAGATTTCAGAGTTTGTTGCATTTTTAGAAAGTGTCCCAAATTTTCTGGAAATGGGGTTTGTATTCGCATACATTTCTATGAATTATTTACTCTTTTTGCTTTTATGGAAATTGATTATTGCTATTTAACCTTTTTTTCCATTAAAAACAAATTAACTTACAAAAACTTGCTTTATGTTTTCTAGCATCTAATTAGTGATAACGAAAACTCCAGGGATATGGAGTATGTATTATTTATTACTGACTTTTTCTGCTTTTATATACTCTTAAACAAACAAGCCATTAAATGTGTTCTTTAAAATCAAACAACAAATGTACAAACAACCTATTATAGACAGTTAGTTAAAGGACAGGTTTGTTACCATGTTCTGAGAATGACAGAAGTACATGATGACAGAAGTACATGTCTGACAAGTAACTGACCAAAATAATTATTTAGTTATATTGGTTCAATGGTGTATGAATCAGAATTATTATGGCATGCTAAATGTATTAGCAATTTCCATGTCTTAGTGAGATCAGGTTTGAATTAAATAGCAGTAGCCATGAAACCTGGTGTCATCTTGTCAACATAACCTTACATTATTTCTGCCTGGTTACAAAATATGCATCAAATCAGCTTGCTTATTCACATGATGTGTATGCCAAAATACAGACAACACAAAACCATTTGATATCTGGAAAGAAACACTGCAGACAGTAAAGACCTGGCAGACAGAAAGAGATGGAGGATGGAGAGACTTGAAGACGGTGATTCATTCATTCATTCACACATTTGCTCCAAACAAAATGAGTCATAACTAGCATGGCTTTTGAAACTGCCTGTAATGTTCAGAGCATAGCATATTTTGTGGCGTATCAATTCATATGCTGCTATTTGAAGCAAGAATCTCCCTGGCTTTATGTGTGAATTCATATAATTCCCATGGTGAGAATAATAATAATTTTTACCAAACAGCTCCCACAAAGCTTTTTTTTCACAAGTATGCTAATCTTGTGTTCACAGTAATTTTTGCAGAAACTTACAGGACTTACAAAAGTTCCTGCAAGATCACTGCATTCAAGTGCCTTGGGTAAAGGCAAATATGTGTAGTAGTTGGTGTTTGTGTGTGTGTATGTGTGTTTAAATACTGGGAAGGTGGACCATGTTGCGTGTGAAATAGAACCCTCATTGGAGACCTGAAAGGGACATTTCAATTAGAGGTGCTGTGAAGTGTGTCGCCTGAGTGCTCACTGATCATCACCATGTGTCAACGCTCCTTAGAGATGCCATTCTTTCTTCATTAATAAGTAGCAAATTTCACAGCATGAGTTTTTATCTTCACTTTCTCTCCTTCCGTCTCTCTCCCTTCTTTCTCAGCAAATGAATTAAAAGAGAATGAAGAGAAGGGAAGAGGTAGAAGAGATTTGGCACTCTTGTCAGACAGGCCTCATGGCCCTTCTCCTTTTATCTCTTGCCTTTGACTCCATGCTTTGATTATGAAACCCCCTTTCACAATGTTGAGAGCTGGCTTCTTTTTTTTTTTAACAGTGTAAGGCCACATCAGTGCTGTGAAATTCAAATTCATAAATAAATAAACCTTTCTGTAGTGATACTGTCTCTATTTATTTTTTTAACCAACCTTTAGATAACTTACTTGAGGCTAAACACACTTCTGACAGCAGGAATTTACTACTCTAGTAATTAAAGACCTGAAGTGTTAATCTCGTTTCATCTGCCAATTGTTCATAATTACATCCTCTTTGCATCTGTCCTGAACATATTGTTTCAATTCAGAAATATCAAACAGGTCAGAGGGGTATCATTATGGAATGATTCTGTTTTCAGTATCAGAAAATGAAATTGAGTTTGGGCCATCTCTAACTTAAAGGCAGCTACATTTGTAATTTCTGTTTTTATTAAGTGCTTCACGTCCATATTGTCCTCCAGGGTTCATGGCAAATATCAGACAAGGAAAATAGAAAAGCTGTAACCTTTCATTCAAAACAAAAACACTACACGTACAGTTCTGTCATCTATCCTTTTGGTAATTTGAGCTTTGACTGGCTAATCTGCTCAAATGTAGAGCAAATCTAGGGTAGGATTTACTGTAAATCGACAGTCTGGGTAAGAAAGAAATCAGCCATAGCCTCACTTCTGTGAATTTTTCTTATGACAATGGGTAGTTTTGTAATGCTTGTTTCCAGAAAAATCTAAAACAATTGGTCTTGTGCTTCCATACCTTACTAACTACTCCACACCTACATCCCACATCACAAATTAAGATCCCCTGATGCAGATCCTCTTGCTATCTCCAGGTTCTGTTTGCCCACCAAGGTCATTTAGTGTTGCTGCCCCTGTCTCTGGAACTCCCTTCCTTTACCTATTCACTTCTGCTCCTCTCTCTCTACATTTAAACCCAGATTAAAACCTGGGAAAAAATCTCTTAATACTCCCTCTCACCATCTACCACTACTCCTGATTAATCTTTGGGTGTTCCTTAATACAAAGTTTGCCAAGTTTGGACTTGCGTACTTGGTAGTACAGTCTTGGTAAGTTTGACTCATGAGTACCATTCTGCAATTTGGAATGTACTTGATTTCACCTGCTAGCATGACCACACGTCTCTGAAAACATTGGAGCACATTTTAATGTAGTCTCTTTCATGACAAATTAACCATATACTTGATGTCTAAGACTTTTGAATGGAACAGTACTTGGGCTGTGACTGACAATGTTTCTCAAGTACACAAAATACAGACAAGCACACAAATTGAGAATCAGCTTTTGTCTGGCTTATTGCTGTTTCTTATTTGTAATGCGACCTTGCTTTTGTGAGAAAGCATTAATAAATCTCATTTATTATTATTATTATTACTACTATTACTATTATTACTATTAGTTGTTAACAGCAAATAATCAGATATAGATGACAAAACCCTTAGACTGACTTATTTTTTAATATTCGAAGAGCCTTTGTATACCATGCCACACTTGTACATACTGTATGTATCTAATGGGCCTTGATTTGTACCAAACATTTTCCTGCAACAGACCATGTTGCTCAAGGACATAACAGCATAAAAACACACTTCCTCATATTAATATCTGCTTTTTATCCTGTTTGAGTACTATAAACCACATTAATGTGTTTTTGACTGCATATTTCCACTTGCTCATCTCTCTATTCCCAACAGACTTCTGTATGCTAATGATGCTTCAGACTGGTCTAACCCTACTGCCCACTGTGATGTGACCTCTACAATACAATATATCTTAATACTGAAACGCAAATTACAAATGCCTCAGACATAAATATATATATTCACACCAAAGCTTCCCATGGTGGAAAAGCCATGATTCATTTGCATTTTAGCTATTGATTTTCAGGGAAGAATTCTGGCAGTATGTCAACCCTTGCCAAACTGTCTAAATCTAGAGCTACACCACTACAAAAATATTGTTTCCTTTCTACCCATTTCATCTTTCTTTCTCCTTAAAGTTAAATTGCATTTTTTTCAACCAATTAAAACACAACAGTAAGTTTTCATGATTCGTGAAAAGAAGCACATTTTTGATAATATTGATCACTATTTTTTTTGGTCTGTACACTGGAGTCACTCAGTATCATGGTAAAATACTTAACACACAACAACAAGCTCACATGAGGCAATAGTCTTTTGAACTGTGTGATGAAGAAATGTTATATTAAATTGTTTGCATAGCAATTCAAGTACACTAGGTGTGTTTCAATGGAATTGTGACTCTCAGCATATGCTGTTAATCACATAATCCTGATTAACAGATGGCTTTCCTACAACAAGGGAACACACTAATACCACCTGTCAGGATATTATTTTATAATGGCAGATGAATACATGTTTTCACTCCCTAGCATTGAGCAAAAGAACCATGAAAAATAACAAACATTTGCCTACACTGGTATTACAGTAAACGTTATACTCCTTTGATGGGTAAATTATTGTTACAAGGTTGAATATGTTTGGATTATGAACTTTATATCTGGCAAGTTTAGCATTTGTATTTAGAGAGTAATCAACAATTAAATTCTTACTGAATACAGCGTGAATTCTGCTTTACATCAAGTAATATTATGGATGCTAATTATATGGTTTCTTTAAGGATTACAGAAAGCTTACAGAAATGTTGAGATTTCTGTTTTTATTTGTTGGTTGGGTAGCTGGTTTATCTTTTTTCTAACTTCAGCATTATTGGCACTCTTCATAAAAATGAGCATGCATTAATATTGTAACGCCGGCAGAACAAATCAGACGCAAACGGATAAAAATGTAATAGAGTAGAAAAAGGGGCAACGCACTGAAACCAAACAGTCCAAGTCAAAACCAAAGAAGCATCGAAGCAACGCAGGTATCCAAAAGTGAAGTCGATAAACCGGCAAAGGTCAAAATACAGAGCAAACGGGACAGAAGAGCCGAGACAACTAGAAGAAAAATTGGAAGAAAGAAACAAATAGAAACCAAGAACACAAAGAGAAAAACGCTCGGTAAGCTTCACAATACAGTGGGCAATACTTCGCAAAGTGTGGAACAAACAGAGAGGTTAAAGTACAGAGAAGGTAAATGAAGCACAGGTGAGTGTAATCAGTATTCAGGTGACGTGGATCGTGGGAACTGTGAGGGATTCTGGGAGGTCTAGTCCTGTGTGTCAAATATAAAATGTAAAATGAGATTTTTTCACATAATTAATTATTACATTATATACAATATCGTGACTTACATAAAAATAAACCATTAGAATGAGTAATATTTTCATATAGATATACTGTTATTTTAACAACATTTAACATTGTAGTAACATTGCTTTTTGCTTGTACTTGCAACTGTTGCAGACCTTTTTTTGCATGTTTTTATCATGGCCTTGACTGCACTTTATTGTATTTCTTAAAAAGCGATTTTGGTCAAATTGTTCTGCCTGAGAGCAATTTTTTTTTAAAAAGAGTTCTTATTACTCTTTTTGTGCATTAGCAGAAACTACACTCTACACATATTGCCACTAAAAGAATATGAGGATGTTTATGTTGTGCATCAGCAGAAAGCATATTGAATTAAGTCTATATTGCAGGCCTAAGCAGAAAGGTCAAAGGGAAAATAAGTAAAGCCATACTGGGTTTCTTACACTATATACATTATGCATAAGGGCACAGATGCTTTATTTGCATTTGCATTTGCATTTCCAACCACACAAACCTGGCTGTACCTGAGACAGATTGAAACAGCTAAATACACTCACAGGATCCATGGAAACACAGATACAACCAGTCTCATCCATTTAATACTACAAGCTGCACTCAAGGTGTGAACACGCTGAACACATGGGCTCTACTTCTATGGTTGACCCTGGCGAGGCCTGTTCCGAGAGGAACCCATCCTGGAAAATGGATATATAACCTTGGCCATCGTGCTATAGCTCAGTTTCAGGGTGTTAGCAATCTTCTTATAGCCTAGGCCATATTTGTGGAGAGCAACAATTCTATTTCTCACATCCTCAGAGAGTTCTTTGCCATGAGGTGCCATGCTGAATGTCCAGTGGCCAGTATGAGAGAATTGTACTCAAAGCACCAAGTGTTAACAGCGCTGCTCCCCATTCACACCTGGAACCTTGTAACTCTAACGAGTCACATGACACCAGGGAGGGACAATGACAGAATTGAGCACAATTTGGACATGTTCAGTGTGAGGTGTACTCACTTGTGTTGCCAGCTATTTGGACATTGACGGCTGTGTGTGGAGTTATTTTCAGGAGACAGTAAATCTATACTGCTGTAGAAGCTGACTACACTAAGGTATATCCAAGTTTCATTTCTAGTGTTGTCCCATGAAAAGATATAATAAAATATTTGCAGAAATGTGAGAAGTGACTCACTTTTGTGAGTGACTGCACATGTAGTATGCAAAAAATATAAAAAATGCAGTGTCCTGTTTGTTAAGATTTAATATGCACAAAAATTAGCCAACACAAAAGGTATACCCCAGGTATACACTGTGAATGTGAAACTAGTACATTGGAGGATCAGAATTACATTCATACTGTACTATACATTCATACATATATTCCTTTACACTGCATGCACTTACGCAGTGGAGTTTGCACAGTGTTCTTAGCTGTAAATATGGATTGTGGCAGAATATACACCTGCATAAGTTACATGCACACACAAAAATAAAATGCCTATACCCAACACTCAACTGCTCAAGCCCAATTACCTAAAACATGATGGTGTTTGATTAATAAAAGTTTATCAGAACATGTTCATGCCCAACCCACTCTATATTATATGACTTAATAGGCATTGGCTCATTAAATGATTGGACCTGATGGACCTGTCAACATGAGAGGAACTCATATGACTGGGATCATATGATAATTTACAAAATTAAGAACATGATGAACATTCACAGTAGCATGCAAAAGTGTTAGTTTTAGAATAAGAAGATTCTCTAGGATATTAAGAAAAAAAAACCTGGCAATGTCTTTATAATTAAGCAGTATCACATGGGAGAGAGACCTGTTATACTGAATATCACCACAGCTCTGATTCAGTGATGGCTCAGTTCCAAAGATAATCACAGCCATGCTGATACAACCCCGAGTGCGATATTGCTTTGATATAATAAGCTACAGGTGCCATTTATTAGTTAACAGTAATAAGCAATAAGAGATTACGATTTGTTTGTTTATTTAATCATTTATTCAACTGAACTGGGAATGGACTGTTGCCAAGCAACACATAAACATGTACCTGCACAATAGCTTGCTACTTCGTGAAGGTCTACATGTTACCACAGAAACAATTAGAGGTGAAAGCAGGGAAACTGCAGGAACCATATTGTGTTTGCTGGAGTTCTTCTTCTTCTTTCTTCTTCTTCTACTTCTTCTTGTTCTTTTTCTGCTAAATTACATTTACCAGACACCTGATACTCGGTAACCCATGACATGAGCCCAATTGGCCCAAAAGTGGCAATACAGTGAAACGTCAAATGTTTTGGTCCATATCTCCTTTCCACAATGTCTGATTTTTCTTTCCACATATTCCTTGGCTTGAACAAAAAAAACCTCAAGACGCCATAAGCATAAGCTTGGTTCTAATGAAAATGGTGTCACAAGAAGTTAGTCAGAAGATGTCAAAAACAAAAAGAATTTTACATGTATACACAATATGGCTGCTACATACCAATCAGTGAGCAGGATGCAGAGCATGTTTAACATCAGCAGCTGGATCTCACCAATGCTTTACTTCACGTAACTTCAAAGGTTCATCAAGTACTTGATTTTGGGGATACTTAGTGAAGGGTGGCTTTAATGGGCAAAGGTTAACAAAAATAACTGTTTGTTGTAAGTTGAAATTTAGTGTGCTGCTTCACACTGACATTCTCTAAGGCAAGGGTGTAGAATTGGTTAGGGACGGTATGGACATGTACCTACCAATATCCAACAACTACTGAATTGTCCCTAGCATTAATTTTGATTAAAAAAAATTAAATACAATGGTGAGTCAGTGTCTAGGCAATGTATTTGGTACAAAACAGGTTGACAGATCTCATTCTCTACTATGAGACCCGCCTCCCGAACCCACATCGCTAACATGATTGGCTTTGTCGTTTGTTGAGAGGCTGTGGCTGTAAGACACGCCAGAGCTGTCAACTGGATGTGCACATAGTCTGAGTGAGAGACAGTTTGTTTTATTTTTAAATGAGGTACAATTCTGTAGGGCTATTATATGGAACTGGTGACAACCATAAAAGTTAGTGTGTGTGTGTGTGTGTCTGTGCTTGACAAGTAGCCTAGTTTGGCGATGTGCTCAGTCAGGAGGGCTTTACAATTTACAATAACAATTACAATAACTTTACAATAAGTCAAAGTGTAAGTCAACGGAAGTTCTCAGTTGCTATATAACAGTATAACGGTATAATAACATGGTAATATAAAATAAATGGTAATAATAACACTCAACAAAGCCAACAAAAAATGTTTTTGCTCACTGTACATAAGGCATATGTCAATGTGTTATTTTGTCAGGTGACAGAAACAACCCGACCATGTAGTAGCTCAGACAGAGGAGAGGCAGGTTGAGAGGCAGGGTAAAGTCACAGGTAAAGTCGAATAATGACTTGGTGTAATGTTGGTAGTGAGATTCAGTATTGTGACCAATGTTAGGCTGGGGATGTACAACGGTTCATCAATGTGTCTGAAATGACAGCTTTGAATAGGCACATGCTGTCTCACTGCTCATATAACATGCACCTGTGTGTTATTTTATCAGGTGACAGAAGCAGTCTTGCCAGATAGTATTTAACATTACGAAATGAATTACCACATTCTTGAATTCAGTATTGACTAATCCAAAATTATTTGTTTTCAATTATGAATATTCCCTCATGAAGTACAGAAAGCTAAATGTGATGATATTGCTGGTTAACATAATCAAATAAATCAAATAAAATTGTGTAATTACTGTCTGGTGGAAACATACTGACAGGGAAAATGACTCCTTTATGAGTGTGTTGGCCTCCATATCTATAAATAAAGCCTCTAGATGACATGAAATTGTGGTCAGAAGTCTATCATAAATGCAAAAAGCATCATCAATGCTGACTGGCTGATGGTGGCCATGTTTTAAGCTACACAGAATAACTATAGAAATACCCTAAGAGTATTCCTATAGATATTATGTGAAGCTTAAAACATGGCCACCATCAGCCAGTCAGCATTCGCACACATTTTACAGGATTTGCATTGACCTATCATCACAAAACTGAAATGACATGTCCCTAATATGATTCTCAAGAAGGACAAGTTCTCAAGTTCTCCCACCTGAGCTGTGGAGCTCTGCAGCTCCTCCAGAGTGACCAAGGGCCTCATGGCTGTTTCTCTAATTAGTACTCTCCTTGCCTGGGCTGTCAGTTTAGGTGGACAGTCATGTCTTGGTATGTTTGCAGTTGTGCCATACTCCTTCCATTTTTGGATGATGGACTGAATAGTGCTCCATGAGATGTTGATAGCTTGGGATTTTTGTAACCTTGCTTTACGCAGTCCAATCAGATTACTTGGTCTGAACTAACTGTAAAATTGTATAAAGTGAACCTGATCTTAGTGATACAGTTTTTAGCTTAGTAAAGGATCATCACCCCACATAATGACTGTTTAGTTTAGTGCTGTTTATTGCTGTTTATATTATATTTTTAAATGTAGAAAGAATGAATATTGTTTTTTATGTGTGACTTTTGTTGAAATTTTCATTAATTTCTTCTGAGATGATATACACAAACTGCTTATTAGTGTTTCTCGTGTTCTTATACCACTCTAGTTGTTCTGTGTAGTTGGTGTATACTGTGTGGTTGTTTACACAGATCTGTGTGCTCTGCTGAGTTGTGTCCTTGTATTTAAAATTGTACTGTGTATAAACATTGCACTGCGTATAAGTTATGTGTGATCCTGGAGGAGTATTTTATCAAAAATACTCCTCCAGGATTAGGAAAATAAAAATGATGAATCATTTGTCTCTTCTGCCTGCTTTAAAAGAAACCAGTTCCTTTTTGATATAATAAATGATATAGATTACATATAGAAGTACAAATTCATTACACACATATAATTAGCGTGAGTGCAGTAGGCCATCACACTATTGTTATCCGTCAGGATTATTCAGTGTAGTTTTGTCTGGATTTCAACTTGCACAATTTTCAAAATATCAACACCGTTCCAGCTCTAAAACATCTGACACGGTCTGGATCGGTGCACTTGTATAAGGCTAAAGGATCCGTGTGCTCATTTACCCTCCACACTTATTTTTATCACCCCTTTTTCCACTTCCATTGATTTTCATTTCAGTTTCTAATTTTCTGTCATCTGTACTTCTGCTTGAATAACACGTTGCATACACATTATGACCAGTCTGATCAAATGTATTTACACTCCCAGGTACTATATGCTTACACACAATCCGGTGTTTGATCAAAAGTATTGGCACCCCTAAACTACGGACTTACACAGACACACACACACTAATGCAAATGGTGCTGATGCTAAAGTCACTGCTTTGCTGCAATCACACTCACATTTTCTTCAGGAAATGCACCTCTCTAGTTCCATATTGCAATTTCAAATAGATTACACATTTAATTTTGGTCATTTTGCTAATTCCAACCCAAAAGCAACCTCCCATCATCTCACTAACAACCAGGAATGTGAAGGCTAGATCATGTGGAACTCATGCCATATCACTGAACTGAGTAGCTGAACACACATGGATGAAAGAATTAACTGTCTTCTTCTGCATACATGAGCTCATAGACACCCACCATTGTTTAGTTATGGCATGATTGACAAAAACTGGGCCATGGAAGGCAGTTGCATCATCAGGATCTGAACTTGCGATCTCCCCAGTGATGGTTAAACCCTTATTGTAGTGTTTCGAGTGGTCCTTATCATTATCCAGTTGCTAAGTTACAGTGCTACCTACAGTATGTTCTGCTTACAAGATGCCTAACCAACATATTTATCATGCACAAAAATAACCTATCAGTGTGTGTGAATCGTAAATTGTGTTCAATGTACTATTCAGGTAATATATCTTTTGATATATATATGTGAGTGTAAAAGCTCGGATGTGCCTGGGCAGGTGTAAATTGCTGTGAGATTTGCTGAGGCTGTTAAATTATTCAGGGCAAAAGTGCACCCTGGCTGCTGGAGTGTGGGCTAGCAGTGTGTATCTATATGTGTGTGGGAGAGCACAGTGGGTAGACAGATGCATCACATGTGTGAAAGAAGAGGCGTGAGAAGATGAATGAGTCAGGCGATACCCTTTGTTGTTTTTAGTATGTAAGCATGTGTGTGCGTGTGTGTAGGAAGGCTTTAGGGTAGCACTGGCACAGTGCTGGATTGTGTCAGCAGGGCTTTCTGGATGACGGAAGAAACTCAGGCTCGAGCATGGTGCTGAAGTTAAGCTTTAGCCACTGTCTCAGCTGAAAACATTTCTCTCAGACAGGCTGTGGGGAAGAGCAGAGGAGAAGTGGATTGATGGACAGATAGCCTGAAGAAGTGGGGAATAGTGATATGATTTAAAGAAGAAAGAAAGAAAGAAAGAAAGAAAGAAGAAATGACCACAGAGAACATTAAGCATGTCTTTGATTACAGTTATTTGTAAATGTAATAGCTCTAAATGACCAGTGTTTTTGGGGTTTTGGAGTTTATCTTTTTTCTTTTTTGGACACTTTTTTGGATTGTTCACACTATAATGTCTTTACAAGTCAAACCTGAGGGAGAGAAAGAGAGAGAGACTATCAGACCTACCCATAATCATAGATTGAGAAATCACCAGCAAATGGGACTACTGCCATGTGAGATACCAAGAACAAGATATGCTACCCTCTTTATGCCTCTATACCATCAGAAGAAATGTGTGAAGGTTACTGAGAAGCTTTCCTTGTTTGTTAACTGAGATGACAAACAAGAGTAACAACTGTTGGGGCATTGGGGTTAATCAAGAAAAGACAGTGATTACTCAAGAGAAAGTATGACTCAAGAGCCAAATATCACACTTGCAGAAGACTGATAGGCAGTGCTCATATCTAAAGTAGAGACTTAGGTCCAATGGTTGGACCTGACACTAAAGAGAAATACAACTATACAACTAATGGAAAACACACACATACTACTACTACTACTACTAATAATAATAATAATAACAATAATAATAATACATGTATGATATATAACATATAACAAACAGATGCTTAACAGCAAGAAATCTAGTGCCACAATGTATTACGCCGTGAAGGAGAAGTCCAAGTCTTATTGGCTCCTATGCACAAATATGGTAATGTGGCAAAGCTTATTTTATGCAAGGGCATGCTTCTCTGATCCACTAGTGTAATGTTGCTTTATAAATATCTGCACTATACATACTATACATAATATACTAGAGAATGACAATTCACAGAACAGAATAAAGATGAATCAAATTAGCTTACCTCTATTGACACCCTGCTTGAAGAACCCCAGAATCAAAGCTACATTTCTAAAACTGTTTCCTGAGGAATCCAGAACTGCTCTCCAGCAAGAGCTGGCATTTTTAAATTGACTTGCTTGCTGCCACAGAATTAAAGGAAATGAATAATTAAAACATTTGACCATCCTTTGCAGGTGGAAGATGTTTATGTAAGTTACCCTCCACTTTCCTCCACAGTTCACTGCACTAGCCCTGGTGTCGTTAGAGGTTTGAAATCCATTGCCTTGTGGCAACATTTGTCTGAACAATTCATTGTCCCTCTCTCTATCTCTCCTTCCTTTTCTCTTTTAATGGAAGAGCAGGGCAGTCTGTGAGAGGGCTATTTTCTCTCCATCTGTGCAGAGATGAGGAGAAAAAGAACTACATTAAGAGATGAAGGACACCAAAGGTATCCCGGGAGGGACAAGGATTGCAAGGCAACCTGACCAAACTCATTACAAATCTTCTTTCCTCTAACATCTGAAAACAAACAAAGCAACATGTTAGAAAAAGATGGGTGACATATGCCAGATTTTAAAGCAAGATAAAAAATGAGTGAGAGCAAGGGCAATGAGAGAAACAGAATGAGTGTTGAAGATAGAAAGAAATTTAGAAGGTTATTAGGTGAGAGACAGAGACAGATGGGCATGCTTTAAACAGTATTAAAGAACATAAGCCATCTACAGGAAATTGATCTACAATGACAATTTGCAGCATGAATTGTTTGAATTATGGTGTTCTATATTTTGCCGGAAGGAAGAAAATAATAATACAAGGCCAAACCATTTGTGCATATAATCGTCACTGTGCATCTAGCCTAGGAATTGCTGTTATGTTTAGTCATCCGATGTGTAAGAATCTAATTGATGTTAGTCATTTAACAAAGTGATGATGCAATTCTCAGCTGCATAGTCTTTTCTTTTTCCAGTCCTCCTATTTTACACTAATATGTGACCTAAATTATCCTTGCTAGGTGCATAAAACCTAATCACCCCTCCCCCACCCCGCTGGCCCCCCACACTTTCTTGCACAACCACCACCTAATTGTGCCATGCACAAGTCTATATAAAACATTAGTCTTGTTTCCTTCCTACAATCTTTAATAAATACAGAATCTTGCCAGGTCTCATATTTTAGAGGGAACTGAGGGTGGAGGGACAAAAATAACACAACATAAATCATCTAGGGCTCCATTTGACTTGTCTTAATAAATGCATGTTTTAAGTGGTACTTATTTAATTGCCAGAGGACATTACATCCAGCCCTACGTGAAGTTACCCTCAGCCTTGTATCCTAATCTCTTCAATAGAAAGCAAATTTTTCTTTGAATTTCCTTCAAACTCTTCCACTTTTTTTTATCTATAGCATGCAAACTAGTGGCTGACAGCCCCATGCTGATGCGAGTAATGAAAGGAGTGTAACTGGATTATTCACCATCAGCCTTATACAGATCTGGAGTTCAAAATATGCACAGAAAGGTTAGCTGCATTCAGTTAGGCAACGCAGGTGTTAACGTCCACACCTTTGAGATTGGCAGGTGTTTTTTTTTTTGTTTAATGGTTTTCCACAGTGTTACGTCACTGTAGTCCCCCGAGTCAAACACTTGTCTAATAAATAAATTCAGGTGTGGTATTATAAAACAGATGAAAACAGCTGTTTTCTGTCAAGTACAATGTAATGTAAAACAAAGAAAAGCCTGAGACAGTAAAATATCTCATCATATATCCTCTCCAGGATATATTCAGTCATTTTCAGTCATTTTCTGTACCGCTTATTCCCAGTTACGGGGGAGCCGGTGCCCAGCCGGCAACTCTGAGCGCAAGGGCAG
>JAOTRJ010000045.1:9399510-9409629 GCA_028564905.1 Leptodoras praelongus | reverse complement strand
ACAGAAATTTCCCAGGTCGCCCCACCCGGGGATCGAACCCGGGTCCTTCTTGCTGTGAGGCGACAGCGCTATCCACTTGTGTATCATTTAAAACAGCCCATCTTGCTTTAAAGGCCACAGTATTTGCAACTACAAACATTATTTGAGCATGAGGAAACGCAACTGATGTGGAAACAGCACTGTTTTTCAGCTACTGTTTCTATTTTTCATGATGTGGTACTGGCGCCATCTTTTAGAAATGTTACTTAATACCAAGCCTTTAAAACTGAATGAATGCATGAGTATTCTCTAGAATTAATAAATAAATAGTTTCTAGATGCTTCTCTTAGAAAATCAGGAACCTAGCTTGATGGACACCCATGGTGTGTGCTGGCAGGTGTTTGCAGAGAAAGGAGTTCGCTTTATAGCAAGACATGAGCCAGGCCATGCCGGAGTGTGCTGAAAAGCGTGCTCATTATTTACATGTGGAGACCCAACGCCATATTTACGAGTCTGAGAAGATGTCGTACAGAGATGCCACACAATGCTGCGAAGTAAACGTATTACAGTAACCAGGAAATAAAACACAAAACAGAAGAGCATGCACAATTGATGCTGCTTACTAACACAACCAGGAAGTAGAGTGCACACTAAAGTAGACCATAAATGGAGGAAGAACAAATAGGGACCACATACAGCTAATGCAATTATGTGTGCTGGGAATGCGTGAGCACAGGTGTATATATACACACTCAGACGCATTAACGAGTATCAGGTGCAGAGTAATTAACACACGGAAGTAATTCTGCGGAGTCTTAAAGAGGCCACATCGCATAACTGCTCACAAACCTTTAGTTGTATACATTTTGTTGTGTTCTTACTATTACTACTACTATTATGTATTATTGCTATACTCAATCAAAAATGCTTGAAATTATAGTGAATAGTCTATTAGATAGAAGAGAAATAGCAGTGAATCTGAAATCCTCTGCTTTAGGCAAAACTAAAAGGGTTTCTGCTTCCATAATACAAAGGAAATTGGCAGCATTCTCGCTGAAAGATCCTCGGAAATGCTTTTCCCTCCCTTTGACTTGTTGAATGGCCTACCACTAACATTGATTTCTTTAGATTTGTTTAACAGAAACTGGCTGGCCCGGCTTGCAGGCACAGAGGGCCGGCCTTGCTAATGTAAATGGGCATAAATAGGGACTTGATTAATGAGTGAAAGTCGGAATGGAGAGCTTTGGGTGGAGGGAAATGCTGGTGCCAGGGCAGCAGGCCCACTAAATCTCCCCTTGTCTCTGCCACAGTGACACATCACTCTCCCGCGCTCTCCTGTTGAACTGTGAGGGTCCTTTGCCCTTGGCTTTTTTTTTTTTTTTTTTGGTTGCATAGTTGCTTTGAAGACATCATACCAGTTGAGGTTTGTGGCTTTGCTGGAGGAGATTTATAATAATTGAGGCTGTGTGACAAGAGCATCCTGCATGATTGTGTTAAGCAATAGCATTAGAGGAGTTCGTAATTGATTATATAATTCCATTTTGTCTATAAGTGCATGCATAAGCTCTGGGCATCTTACTCAGTCTCACTGTTATTACATTACTGATCATTACTGTTGCAGTGGGAGAAATGATTGCAATTTTTATCTTGATGAACACAGATGCTGATAGTTGGCTAAGGCTATTGATCTTAGAGCAGTTTTCTGTTTGTTTCCAATCTAATGCTCTTGCTTATTTAAACAAATCGATGCAAGGAACCAATGCACTTCAAATCATCCTCTTCTATTAAGATTGTCTGCAAATTGCAATTAGACATAACTCTGGAAATTTGCCATGATAACCAAAATCACTGGTATAATTAGAAGGGATTTTTATAATAGACTGGACAGAAGTACAAAAGGTGGAGTAGAATGGTGGAAAATCATTGTCTATTATTATTGATTAATTGGAGCAAAAAATAATTTAAACACTTTTGTCGGGTCAACAAATTCAACTTGATGACTCCATTCCTGTTATTTATTCAATGAATAAGTCTAATATAACCTGGTATTTAGCTTGTAAACTTGTATTTACATACTGTATTTAGGATCAATTTCAATCTTTGCTTGATGCGTGCCTACTTTAAGTGCATAGATAACATTTACATACAAACTATGAAGGGACATTTAATCTGTCTTGCAGTTTGGCCAAACAGCCATATTTATACTCAGTTTTACATTGCTACTATAAATAATATGGCCAATATGGCAGATCATTTTGGGCCATTTACAGATCCTAAGTCCACTTCTAACATTTGTGTAATTGCATGTAAAAAACATAAAGTGTGTACATGATATGTATGTACCTGTCAACCAGGTTGTCTTTGTCTTAGGTTATCGTAAAACAATTTGAAACTAAGCAAACATTACACTGCTTCTACTATTATTGACTAGCCATAGAATTAGCAAATAGATTAGTCAGGTGGAATCTAGTGCATATTTTGTTGGATACATTATGTATAGAAACTAACTAAGATGAGGGCATCAAGGAGAGCAGTCAATAGGACCAGATATTATCTCTGTACTGACTCTGGAACTAGAATCACTAAAACTATTTATCAGCTAGATAAAATGTTTTGCCTTTCAATAATGGAAGGAATCTGTATTACTAAAGACTGGCCTCAAATAGAAACTGTGTCACCATGGGAAGGATAAAGTGTAGACACTGAAAGAAGGTTGGATGGGATTATGCAGAGTCAATATCTGTTTGATCTCCTGGTCATTTATGAGTGCTTTGTGGTTTCATTAGTCTGTTTGTGACAATGATACTTTCTGATTCGCATCTCGTTTCATTTTGATTTATGATTGGTCTACTGAGGAGGGAGCCAAAATACTTAAACCCACTGCTCAAATAAGATAAGAAACATTGCTTCTTGCATTGTTTGGTATACCAGATGCGTCAAACACTGTGTCTCTTGGCTGTGTTTCTCTGCCATTTGTCTCCCCGCCATCCATACTGTGTCCTGTCTTCCCTCACTAAGGGAGAATGTACAGCCTTAATACTTGAGCAATCAATGAGGCTTTTTGAAACTTAGCAGTTGTCAGGTGTAATTTGCCTCATATACACTGTGTGTCACCTTAAGGGAATTTCTTAAGAAATACACAGCACCGTAATAGAACGCAAGAGCGCTGGAGCAATTTGCTGCTTTAAAAATGACAACCATCTGCCGTCTGCCTTCTCTCATGTCATTATACAATTTACATTGAGTAAGACTCACATAGCAAGCTGAAACAAACAGCAACAAGATTGTTATTTGGCTGGGGTTATTAAAAGTGGGTGCTTTTAGATGTCCTTTAGCAATTCCTTACTTCTACCATCAAAAGAATAGAGAAGAAAATGGCCCTCGATCGTTCACTAAGAACAACTTTTTCTGACAGGCAAAAGGTTGTGTGGTATATCACATCCCTTATTTAAAGTTGTGATTATGGAAATGTGGTTTTTAATATTGATTTAAATATGGCATCATAGTACACCAGCTAGCTTTCACAGCCAATTTTCACATATGATAGCTTTTCATAAATTCTCACCTACCTTTAAAAATACCCCAGGAAATATTCAAAGTAGAGTGAAATGCAATTAACACCCTTATCAGCTAGAAAAAAAGAGACACTGACAGACAAAGGGATACAACATATGATCCTCTTAAAAACTTTTACTGTATCTCTGCAGAGGTGCAGCAACACAGTATGTGTTTCTGTTGTACAAGAGTACAGTGTGATTAAACTGAGTGTCCTATTGCGCTTATTACAATCACAGAAAATGCCAGCTAGAAGATATTTGTCACCACACCACATCTGTTCATTACTCATCTTGTAATGATCCCACAAGGCTGGAGTCAAGAGCAGATAAATTTATTGTCACGCAGCGGGAAAAACACAGTTCCACTGTGATTAAACAACAAAACACAAAAGGCACAGAGCATGGAAGAAAGGCAAAATCACAAAGGCAATGTCTCGCTAGAGTCCAGAGCAAGACGGGAGTCCATAATGTGCACAGGGAAAACAGGAATATTCCACGCACTGGTGGGGGCAAACTAGAAAAACAAACAATGAGAAACCAGAACATTAGTGCAGATAATAGTGCAAAGTGCAGGCTAGATACAGTGCAAGATTATGTGAAGTGAATACTTAGCTTGAGTCAGAATTGCTTTGAATCCTAGCAAGGGGAACCGTGGATGGCAGTTCCAAAGTTGGTGGTGCCCTCTGGCGGCCACGGGCATGATAGAGCCCGCCTCCAAGGGGCTAACTCCGGGAGCCCTTCCTCTTCTTGGGGTCTACCCGGCTTGCGTGGTGCTGACTTGTGTGGGTACCTGGCATGGAACTCTTGGATTAGTAGTGAATTTAGGATGTCCTCAGCTGAAGTCCATGAGTCCTCTTCTGGCCCATAGCCTTCCCAAGACACCAAGTACTGGAGCTTTCCACACCATCTCCTGGAGTCAAGAATCTCCCGGACAGAACAGGACAGCGGGACTTTCGGTGGGAGAGGCGATCCATGGCTACAGAGGTGGCTGATGACCTAGGGAAACTTCAAACAGGATTAGACCTTTAGCAGTGTGCTTAATGGAATTTTGTGTATATTTAGCCCAGGTGAGGTAACACACCCACTCCTGAGGCTGGTGCTGACAAAAGAGCCTGACGAATTTAAGAAGTTCCTGACCAAAGCCCTGAGAGTGTAGCAGGTCTATGAGAAAATCTATTGCAAGGTGCGACCAGGTCCTCTCAGGGTTGGGAAAAGGGTGCAGCTTACCTGCTGGAAAAGTTCTGGGAACTTTAGCTTGTGCGCAGGTGGAACATGAGGCGATAAACTCTTGGATGTCCTGGGTCATACGGGTCCACCGGTTCTTGGCTCCGATGATCTATATGGTACGTCTGGCTCCTGGGTGGGGGCTGCATGCTCTCTTGGGCTGGTTGGAGGTCTCGTATCCTCTGGTCCAGTTCCCATACAATGGCCTGGAGAAACCTGGATTCTGGGAGGATGGGCTCTGTTTCAGTGACTTCGGTGTCATGGGTCCTGGAGAGGGAATCAGCTTTCCCTTTTTTGAACCAGGTCTGTAAGATAGGACAAACTTAAAACAAGAAAAAAAGAAAGCCCACCTGGCCTGACAAGAATTCAAATGCTTGGTAGCTCTAAGGTACTCAAGGTTCTTATGGTCAGTAAATACTGTGACGGGATGCTTGGCACCCTCCAGCCAGTGCCTCCATTCCTCCAGGGCTAATTTGATGGCCAGCAGCTCTGGGTCTCCCACTCATAATTCTGCTCTGCTGGGGTGAGCTTGCATGAGAAGAAAGCCACCAGATGAAGCTTTTATTCTTTATGTCTTTTACTTCCTTATATCTACCAGAAAAGTCACTTTTGGCCAACATTTCTGACCTGTAGAATTACATAATGTAGCTGAAATTTGTTCCAATTTATAGCAGTGAAAGGCAGCATTAAAGGCATTACCGCTTATTCGACATATGTGGGGAAAGTGGCACATTGTAGCTGAATGTAACTTTATTTACAAAATATTTAATTTACAAAATATATACAAAATATAATCTACAATATAATATGAGTTTGTTCATTTTTCTTATGTATGCAGACTTATGGGACACTCTGTACTGCTACTTTGTGACATGCGTGGTTAAATGTGTGGGGACACCCTGGATAATATCTCAACATCATTTCACATAGCTCATTTGTTAAACTTGGTATAATGTCATCATCCTGGAAATGGTTCATTTAACCTCCACAATCTCATGTTCTGTTTGCACAGCTTTTCTCTGGAGAATAATCGATACACCCATCTTTAGGTGTGTTGTTTTGCCTTGTAACCTAGGCTGCAGTCAGCAACTGAGTAAATATTCCAACTTGCATGACCTGATGAAAAACTGTTCTCATTTTGAAAAAATGCGTCTGATATTGTTAAGACAAATATTCAAAAACTGGGCACCTTCTATTGCTCAACGATTATTTGTCTTTCAGTCCCATGTTCTTAAACCTCCTTTGGTGGTGCTTGTGTCAGATGGTCTGTGTAAGTGATTATATGCCCAGGAATGAGGAAGTCTTCAAGAAAGGAGCTTTTCCCCTGCCAATTAACAGAGTGGAAAAAGAAGATGCATCTTTATATGCACAGTGTCTGGAAAAAAGGGAACCCTTTTATATCCTTGAACCCTTTTATATCTTAACTCACTGGATACTTTGGCAAATCTATACATTTATACTACAATAAACATACTTCCATGCTTTCAACATCGGCATCAGTTCACTCTGAACAAGGACGCTGGCTTCCAGCATGCCACTTCCATTTCTTCAGATTTTTATTTACCAGTCTTCAGAGAGCAAAGGTATACAAGGATATAAATGGATATAAATGTATATAAATTTATATAATTTAGAATATAAATGTATATTAAAATAGATTTTCAGACACTATGTAGTTTTACACAGTTGCTACCCTGGTATTTTGACACCACAGTTCTTCGTCTAACTTTCTATTTTGAAATCAGTTCAACAAATGATTTATTCATCTATCTTGCTATTGAAAACCTGCATGTATTTATTGATAAGGTATATACAGTAAATTAGAGCAGTGAAATCAGTGTCTGTGAAATCAGTGTCTTTCTCCTTATCTTTTCCCTGTCTTTTCTAGTTACCACAGTTCTCCTATTGTAGTCTCCTGTCCTTTGCTGCAGTGTTAAGGCTTTTTATTTATTTATTTATTTATTTATTTATTTATTTATTTATTATTATTATTATTATTATTATTATTATTATTATTATTATTATTATTATTTATGAAATTATATTAAGCAGGGACACAGAATCTTACAAAATTATTATGATTATTATTAAATATTGAATAATAACAATTAACAACAATTGACAACAATTCACCCATTGTTACAATACAGAATTGTACGTCCACACAAGGAACTACATACTATAGAAATATATATAATCATTGGCGTGTGTAATCAGCTGGCATGTTAAGAGTATAATTGAATTAGCACTTAATGCTTAGTGCTTTTTGTACCAGGTTTTTAAACTCATTGTGTTCTTAGCCTGTGACCTAGTGAACCAGTGTCAGGACGTATTTACTCATAAAGACTTCAAAGCAATTCTGTAAGTTGCTCTGGTTAAGGGCATTTCCCAATTGCCATAAACATAAATGTAAATATAAATGAGTTTATTAACTCAAACATTCTAGTAGCTACATTTGTCTGTGTGTAATATTAGGTCAAATCAGGTGTGTAAATTGACCCTTATAAGTGCTTGGAGTTGTAAACTGTTTATACACGTTATTTGCAATCAGGGGTAGAAAATACTTGAGTGACTATACTTCCATGTACTTGTACCTTGTCTTTTTGCTAATGCCACGTTAGACTAGGATCAATTACAGTAGCTAATATCACTGGCCAGTCCAACTCTTTATGTCTGATTAGTTATTAGTATTAGGCATGCATATCATCAGCAAACTTATAGAAACTGAAAAGTGTAGTTACTTTAAAACAGAGCATCATCCTCTAGCAGTTTTAGATAAGTTTAAATTTTCACTTACTATTCACATAAAAATAGGACATTTGTAACGAACCAGTCTCAAAACTCGGAGATACGGAAGCAAGTGCAGGGTTTATTTACAGATCACAGGGTAGTCCAAAAGCAACACAAAAAACCGCACAGAGTGAAAGAGCAAAACAGCAAACAAAACGTAAACATAAACTAAGCCGAAGCCGCTGAGTCCATAGTCCAAAAGCGTGCTCCTCACTCTGGCCCAGTGGTCTGTGGAAACACACACAGAAACAAAGGCAACTAGCACCTTAAAAAGGGAGGGTGAGCCAATAAGCTCATTCCTCCTTACGAGGCGCAGGTGAATGCAATCAGCCGAGTTCCTGCGGGTGATGCCGGAAATGCCATGCTACTCTTTGCGCCGTCTTCGGCGGCTATTCGCGGCCATTGGCGTGACAACATTAAAAAAACAAACAAGCAAAATGTCAGATTAAATTAAGTAAAACTTTGACATTATCTATACTGTCACTTGAGTATAATTTCTTAGTATGCTCCTTCCATGTTTGTTCTGCTTCATGAAAAACATGTAGTATTATTAAATCCATTACTGTTAACAAACATTATTTACTCACTGACAAATGTCTTATAATTGTTTTACTCACAGCTATAATAGTTACTACAGCTTTACAAAGTGGCTAAGATTATATTTTGAGGCCAATTTTCCTGTCAAATATTGTGATTTTCTGTGTGTCAAACGGTATGCTCAAATTAATACACAGCTGCTGTTCAATTACATGGTCCTTGGTTAAAAATGTCCACACTTGTAGTTGCAGGGACTTTTAAAGACTTCTTCGGCTCAGCCTCCTAATATGTTCAGCAAGCAGAAGCTAATGTATGTCCACGCCATCCGCTCCCATTGATGTGCCTTTGGTTCATTAAGCTCCATTCTCTAACCGGAGAGGGTGCAAGGTCGAGTTTATTTTAGCAAGCAATTTTCCTGCTCCCTCAAGCATAGGAGCTTTTCATTTCTCCCTCTTCCTCTCTCCTTCTCTCTCTCCTTCTTTTTCTCTCCATCTCTCTCTATCTCTCTCTCTCTTTCATCATCTGTCTCTCTCTTTGTCGTTACAATCATCCTTTCCAAAAATTCAAGTAGAGAAATAAAGGGATATGTGAAAGTATAGTGAAATCTCAGGCAGAAGATTACAGCCTAACATGAAATAGAACTAGTTATTGAATTGTGTGTTATACAAGGAAGGTATTTTAACTTGCTAATAAGAAGCTTTCATTGCATCTTGCGTTTTAATATTGAAATGATACTGCATATACAGATACAAAAAAAGATAAAAGGACAAGCTATTGAGCCAGCCATCTAGTTTAGGCCTGCTGTTATATAACAAAGTTAAATACTTGGTAGATATGAGTCTGCTATGTGTTCAGCCAATTTTGAAAACATAGCATTATACATATTATTAAAAAGATTGGCAGCACATAGCAGGGTGAGCCCATATTCAATAATACAGATCATTTCATCAAGCATTCCTGCTGTCACTTCTCTGTAAACTTCAAATGATACAAAAGCAGTTCAGTAGAAGTTTCAAAATGGAAAAAAAGCACAAACCTCACAGGACAGAAAATGGATAGGATTCTAATACTATAAGCAATGAATCTTCTGTAGTCAGGCTGTTAATAAAGCTAGGACATGACAATTCTCCTACATTAGTAATAGTATTTTTCCATTAACTAATAAGTAGCAGAACACCTTTTATAAGCAGGTTAATCAATAAGATGGTGCCTTGCATGCTCTCTAATGGAAGACTAACACACACACACACGCACACACACACACATGTACGCGTACACACACACAGAAAATCTTTTTCACAGCTGTAATTGCAGTAAGAAGCCTGTGATGTGAGATGAAAAGCTGTAGTGCAGAGTTATAATTTAAGAGCCAAATTGATGCATAATAATATTTCAGTGACATTACAAAGAATACTGGCATACAGGCGTGTAGCATATGGGATTAATACTAGCAAGCTTGTGCAAGAAACATTTCCTGCCTTGCCAATTGTGTGTCTGTTTGTGGTTTGTGTGGGCATTGTGGTAGTCAAGGCTGTAGGCTGTTTAGGCGGTAGGCTGTAGACCCTGGAGGCTCAGGTGTTGACAAATGCTTTGCAACTCCATGAGGAAGAAATGAAGACGGCACTACAGCAGTACACAAATGAAAGACATGCATGCTGGGGGAAAGAAAGGGCAGGTAAGAGGACAGGACGAGAAGGAGAAAACAATATACAAGTTCATTCAGTTAGTCTGCTTTAAGGGAACTGGGAAGGTCAACTACTGTCTCTGAAGCCAATATAGTGTGATGTACTTGTGATTGCTCCCTGTGGGTAACCAAGATTTATCAAGGCCTTAAGCAAAGATGGGTTCTTCAAGGGCTTCCATGTACTTGTACAATCGTACTATATACTGTCTGCATGTTTTATAAGTCATGCAGAATAAATGTGCCATAAGTATATATAGAGTAAGTATAGAAGTATATATATATATATATATATATACACTCCTGATCGAAATCTTAAGACCAGCTAAAAAATTGGAAGAATTTGCATTT
>JAOTRJ010000045.1:9311828-9325174 GCA_028564905.1 Leptodoras praelongus | reverse complement strand
AGGGCAGGAACCAACCCTAGACAGGGCGCTAATCCATCGTAGGGCTCATACACACACACATACACACTCACATTCACCGTGCCCGCCCTGCAGTACAAAACTTAATTTATATAATACAAAACACAATGTTTTGGTCAACAATGTTTGGTGAAAACTTCAAGAAAACACTACACAAAATGAAGTGAAAATATTTTGAATATAGTCAAACCTGTCTAGTATTTCCTGTTAAAATTTTCCAGTTAACCATCAAGATTAAAATGAACCAAAACATACTTTTTTGGAAGCATTAATGAGAGGTGGATCTCGTGGACTAATTCAGCAAACTGAGCACACAAGCACAATACCAGTTGGTTCTACAGGCCACTGAAAAAAATCACATACACTTAACATGTAATCATATTTTGTTTTACATGTGATTATGAAATGTGAAAATATTATGCCCTGAAAGTTCTGATATGATTATTAATGTGAGAAACTGGCATCTGAAAAATGAAAATGCATGCTCTACATTTATATGAAAGATTAATATGTGAAAATAAATAGCACATACTATGTGTGTCTACTACATCATTTTCCTTTACATTTTCCTTACATGATTTTCCTTCTGTGGGCCTGAAACTAAAGCTTTATGAAGTGATTGAGTACACAGAATATAAACTAGCCAGGAATGGCTATTTAAGCTTCAATCTGTAGACAAATCAGGAAGTAGTTATGAGCAAAAAAATCTTCTTGTCAGACTAGCTGTCAAGCAACAAAAGACAGAACTGTTGAGCTGTTGTCTGTCTTTATGAAGACCAACTACAGTTACATTTGAAAGCAGGATTGACAGCTTGATACCTTTTACAAAATCTCAAACTGTCAACTCCTGTTAACCCCAGACACAGTGATTGTATATGTGGTTCACTCAAAGCTCAACAATAGCACTAAAAAGGTCAGGAGACGGGTGCCTGCTCTCCCCATGAAGACCTTGAGAAAAAGATTTCAGAGGCTAACTGAAAAACACCAAAGGTCTGAAGTTGAAATCTTTATCCCAGCTGAGACTTAGAGCAGCAGCAAGTGGCAAACATGATGATAGTTGAGTTGTTGCCTCCCTGAACATATAGCTTATTTACCATCTAACACTTTATCTAAAGCTGGAGAAACTTTTAAGACAATTTTTAATTTGATCTGACTACTGGAGGTATTATTTTTCAATAGAAAACAAATGAATCATTCCAATAAAATTGTAGACAGGTGACAAATTAGAGAATGAAAAAGAGGCTATGCTATGCTGTGAGGGTATTTATTTTATTTGCTTACATGGCTTGGGTCCAAATAATCTCTTAGAGATGTGTCACTGCAACTCATTATAAATGACCCTCATAGTCACCAGAACCGAGCTGTACACCTAGGAGAGATTTTGATAGATAGCATTTTACACCATCATCATCAAAACACCAATGAAGCAATATGCTCTGAAGAATTGTAAAGATCAAAAGAATTGTGCTCATTACTATAATACAGTACCAGTCTACACCAATCTACACCGATTAGCCATAATATTAAAAACACCTGCCTAATATTGTATAGGCCCTCCTTGTGCCACCAAGATCTCTGAAGGTGTGCTGTGTGCTGTATCTGGCACCAAGATGTTAACATCAGATCCTTTAAATCCTGTAACTTGTGAGCTGGGGCCTCCATGGATCAGACATGTTTGTCCAGTACATCCCACAGATACTCGATCAGACTGAGATGTGGGGAATTTAATGTTGGGAGGCCAAGTTAAAATCTTGAATTCTTTGTTCCTCAAACCGTTCCTAACCATTTTTGCAGTGTGGCAGGGCACATCATCCTCCTAAAAGGTCACTGCCACTAGGGAATACCATTGTCATGAAAGAATGTATGTAGTATTTAGTCGTAGTAGTACAATGTCTATGTAGTTGGTGTGTTCCAAAGTAACATCCACATAAATGTCAGGACACAAGGGTTCTCAACAGAACATTGCACAGAGCATCACACTACCTCCACCAGCTTACCTTCTTCCCCTAGTGCATCCTGGTGCCATCTCTTCTCCAGGAAAGTAATGCACACACACTCAACCATACACTTAATGTAAAAGAAAAAGAACATTGTTCAGACCGGGTTACCATCTTCTATTGCTCCAAGGTCAATTTCTGATGATCACATGCACATTACAGGCACATTCACTCATAGGCAGGGGTCAGCATGGGCACTTTGACTTGCCTGCAACTATGCAGGTCCATACACAGCAAGCTGCAGTGCACTGTGTGTTCTGTCAATTTTCTATCATAGCCAGCCTTAGCTTTTTCAGCAAATTGTGCCATAGTAGCTCTTCTTTTGCATCAGCACAGACAGGCTAGGCTCCATCCCTAAGTGAATCAGTGAGCCTTGGGCACCCACGACCCTGTTGCCAATTCACTGCTTGTCCTCCCTTAGACCACTTTTGGTAGGTACTAACCACTGCATATCAGGAACATCCCACAAAGCATGCTGTTTGGAGATGCTCTGACCCAGTTTCTTACACTTTTTTCCTACTTCGAACTTCAGACAGCTTCAGTCAGAATTGTTTACTTGCTGCCTAATATATCACACCTCTAGACAGGTGCCACAATAGTGAAATAATCAATGTTATTCATTTCACCTGTGACTGGTTTTAATGGTATGGGTGACTAGTGTATGTCAAGATGTACTGATGTTCTGGTGAATCATGGTGGTCAAACACCTTACTACAACACTATGTGTTTGCTTGTTTTTACTTACTCTTAACATGTTTCCATGGACAGTTATATTGTATTGCAATTGCAACAGAATCCGTATATCAGTACATCTTTATAAAAAAGATGAACCCAGGCGTGAAACCTTGAAATAATGGACATGCGAGGGTCCACAAGTCCTGTTGATGAATAAAACATATTTCCAACAGTGTCACACAGCTGGTTGACAGTTAGGTCTAGAGCTAAGCAGTGAATGTCTGGGACCTGAATATTGCATGAATAAAGTGATTTACGTGTCAACATGTAAAATATGTCCATGTAGACAAGTAAAAACAATTTAAGGGGAAAAAATATGAGGCATTATCTTTTGCATAGTGAAATTCTGCAGCTTCATTTTTGAAAAATTTACATTTTCATTCACACTGTGCAACAATCACAATGTGGTAAAACCAACACCAGCAGGCAGAACAGTAATAAATAAATTAGAATGTATTACTTTTATAAAAATGTATCATGTTATGAAGGTAGAGTAAATATTGCATCACTCAGAAGAAACACAGACAGGTCAAAATGGCCTCTCCAGCCGCTGAGAGTGTTCTTTAGCCTAATAAGAGCCTGAGTATTCTGGCCAATCCTTCTGTATTCACCACACAAGAGTGGGGTGGCTGTTGATTATTTATTTATTTATTTATTTTTTTTTTTATTCTTTTTTTTTATCCAGAGATGGACATACTACATTAGTCTGGACACATTCTGAATCGAATTCAGTTGCAATATGCCAATGCAAAATTGCAGTATATATAACAATCTTGACATGGGTTTTAGCATAATAACAGTTGTGAATAATTGTCAATTCATGATGTTAATAATGAGATATGACTGAAACTTCATATCATTTTATATAAAACAATACTGTCACTGATGGTTAAATACCAAAACATAATCAAATTCTGACAATGTTTTATATCTGTTTATTGTTAATTTGTGGATGTAAAATGCAATTGTATTAGATTATTTAGGATATTAGAATATTAGATTAGTATTAGAATATTTATCCAATGTCTTGGATGTCCATGACACACTCAAAGCTATTTGTGCATAGTGTTATGGTAAAAATGTTACATATTTTACATTGTGCAACGTGTCTACCCTCTCTCTCTCTCTCTCTCTCTCTCTCTGTCTCTCTCACTCTATACCTGTTGCATTCTTGCATTCCGGAAAGTGAGTGGGAGTGGTGTGGGGTGAGATAGGGAGGTGCTACCGTGAGTAGATACCTTGGTTATCGTCTGCTATGTGTTCAGGTATTTATTCCAAAAGAAGGTCACACTGGAGGATGTTCTAGAAATCCAGTATTACTTTTTTAATATATTTTTAATAAAAGTTTTAAGGTGGAAATAGATAGAAGTTTGAATAGATTGTATCCACTTTCCATCTGATAACATAAGATCTTGTGCATCCTGTAACTGTAATTTTCAGAGGGATTTCCAGGTGATGTGCTATCTGCTTATTCTGGCAATGTTTACATTTTTATTAATAATGGTGAGGGCAACATTTTATCCAAAGCATTTGTGATTTATCAGAAAGCATCTCCTGCTAAAGTTATCTGGGATAAAAATGAGGATTTTGGGGCAAGTTGTGTTCAGGCATAGGGACTTCTACAGTAGATGAGTTAAAGATATTTTTTAAGTGACAGGGGAGTTTCAGAGACAGAATCAGGAGCAAGAAGTAGAGAGAGCGTGCATCAAACTGTGTCAGTGGAATTGGTTTCTACTTCAGCCCTAAAAGGGGAAAGTTTTGGTTGCCAGTTTCTTGTTAGTTTCCATTCTCTGGCTACTTAATGTGGTGCAACCACCTGCAGGCCCCATGGAGGAAATACAGTGAATATTGCAGAACTTTTTGATTGGGCCAATACTGGGTTTGATTGGCTACCCATAAAAAAGAGGACAGGGCCTAGTGGATATCAGTTCTATTTACCAGCTGATTTACCAGCTGCCCAGAAACTGCTTTATTGCCTGAAAGGGCACTGCTATTGCATTTCTGGAATGGGACAAGTGCTGCTAATGAAATTGCAAGAGGCTGATTTGCTAGACTCAAGGGTACCCAAAACATCTGACTGGGTGTGGCTATGGCTAAGGGGCCTTTTTTTAAGTCCTTTCTTACCATCAAGGCTTTTGTCATCAGCCAATTACTATCAAGGCTTTTGTCATCAGACAGTCGGTGCAGTACCTGCAGACTCTGCAAAAGCTGGGGCACATTGCGATAACTGACATTGGTAGCTATGGGTGAAAAGACTGTGATCAGATTGGGTCATCTGTTAGACAAGCGTGCAATGGACACATGGGGCTTACTGCTGACAGGCCATCAGGACTTTCTAATGACCCATCTCTACCAGTGCACAATGGACAGATGGACATCCGTATGACTTTTCTTCACTGACTGTTACTGATGCAGTGGGGGATTAGAACAGGGATAAGAGGTGTCTATTGACCTTTACCACCCCAGAACTGGGTGCTTTGAAGTCAGTTGGAAATAAAGCCCTCTGTATAACTTGTGTGAAGGTGTGCCATACACAACTTTTGGATGTAGGTCTGAGAGTTAGGCACTGTTTTGGCGCTGCCTCCTAAAGGCTGCTGGTTGTCCTTGTAAAATCTGATTGACAAGCAGATAACTGACCTCCAGTGGAGGATAGTGCATGGATCAACAGCCAAAAACAGTCATCGGGTGGATATTAATCCTAGCTTTGGGTAGGGTTTGAGTCTTTGTTTATTTTATTTACAAGACTTTTTGTAATGAAACTTTTTAATACTACACACATGGATCTTATTTTATGTTTTTTCCCCTTTACTTGTTCACAAACATTCATTAAAGTAAAGCTTTTTTTAGTCTTGGTTAACTTTTATTTAATATGGCAAAATTAATTATCTGGACCCAACCAGTGATTTGGAGAACAAATAAAGGTTTATATAAAAATATACAATGTATATTTTTGTAGAATGTTTTAAAAATCTCTCTCTGTCTCTCATAATAGGAGGTTGTCAGGAACACCTAAAAAACAAGAACAAGCCCAAAACCTTTACCATACAATCACTACAATCATCCCCATTCAACACATCTTACTATAGAAATTCTACAGAATTGCACCACCTCTTTTGTTCTCCTCTTCTCATCTTTTCCACATTCCATATACATTTATTCTTTCTGTCACTCCAGGACCACTGTCAGACTTTCTGTTGTAGCGATGCTGTGTACTCCCACTTACCCCCAACCCCTTTTCTCACCTCTTCTATCTCTCTCTGTCTCCCTAATTTTCTGTTTTCCTCTCCAAGCTATTCATTTTTTCCATATAGTAACCACTGCAAACATTGTGTGCAAAATCCTGTCCTGAGTTCAAAATGTATAGTGTGTGTTACTATTCCTGTCCTCCTTATGCAGTTTTCTCTTTAAATAATAGTCCCTGTCTGAAGTTATCACTTCTGCATGAGAACATTATCCACATCCACATATCCACATGATAAAATAATGTTGGTGCTTATTTAAGGAAGTAAATTCATTATTATGTTATGCTGGACAATAAAGTAACAGCATCATTCCTTAAAATGTCTGCTGCACAAACACTACAGATATAGTAGAAACATAAAACTAAAATCACATTAAAGATATTATGATTAAGTTGGGTGAAAGCTTTGGTGCACTGGTGTAGAAAACTAATCCAGTTAAAAGTAGAATTGTTCTTTCTCTCACTGGCATATTTGATTTACAAACTTCACTGGAGTTTCTCTCCTTCTTTCCCCTCCATAACCCCATATAGATGATTAATCCATCCCTATTTTTTTTCTTATTCACTGCACATCAAGTTTGAGAAACTTTTCTTGACGGCAATCAGGGAGAATGGGAACAGCTGATTGACAGTGCTATGCTTGTCACTTTTACCTATGGAAATCCATCTACATTTTAAATTGTGGGTACAGGTGCAGGAAACACACTATGAAAATCTGCATGCCCATATGTAATCAGGAGACAGGAAGGAGAGTTGGTATAATGCTTCACAAAAATATAGGTCTTTTTGATTCACTTAGCAGCTGTTAGGGTTTGGGATTCAATATTCCATCAGGCCGCTTGCTGCATACTAATTCAGACTGTACCTACTCATTAGCATTAATAAATAGTCCCCTTAAATGTTTTAGAACTAAAAACACTTCTTTTGTTAGAAACCAGCAGGCCACGCCCACTTCCGTTACTCGCTCCTCCAGTCCCGCCTTCTAACCTTCCACCTCTCCTCACTGGGTGTGGCTGTAATCACTTCCTGGTCTCTGGCTATATCTATGACTCATTTTCCTGACTTGCTTCGCGAAGTATTGGTTTGCCCCATCTACCGTACCGAGCGTTTTTCTCCTTCCAAACTATCTAGTATAGCGTTTTCCTCGTCTTGTGCTTTTCCTTCTCCCATTTGTCTGGTGAGTGCTTTTTTTTCCCCGTGCCTGGTTTCCCTGTGCAATTGGAGTGTGAACGTTTGTTGTGCATGTGCCTGCCGTGTGTTTGTTTCCCGCGTGCTTGGGTGTGCGTGCATTTGTTCGTCCCTCACCTCAACCTCAGCCTGCTACCGCTCCGGAAACCCTCATCCCAATCACTGAGCCTGAGCGCTACTCAGGTAACCTGGAGCAATGTGAGGACTTCCTGCTTAAATTCTCTCTCTTCCTCACAAGCAGGCCCAAGACTTCGGAGCGCAATGCCATCGCCCTCCTCATCTCTCGTCTGTCAGGTGATGCTGCTTCCTGGGCTACTGCCGTCTGGAATGCCAAGGGTCCTGAGGTCCAGTCCCTCTCCTTCTTCACCCAGGCATTCCACAGCACCTTCCATCACCCGCGACGGGGTCTTACCGCGGGCGACGAGCCGCAACGCCTGCAACAAGGACAGCTGTCTGCCGCTGAGTACTCACTGAGGTTTTGTACCCTGGCAGCTTCCAGCGGATGGAACGAGCCTGCGCTCCTGTCCCAGTACAAGGCCGGTCTCTCGCCCAAGCTCCAGAAGGAACTAGTGGGTCGAGCTCTTCATCTCGATCTTGAACAGCTCATCGAACTTACCATCGAGCTCGATCATCACTGCACCACCTGGAACAGCTTCGATGCGCCAAGGTGTTTACCAAGCTCGACCTTCGCAACGCCTACAATCTGGTCCGAATCAAAGAGGGTGAAGAGTGGAAGACGGTGTTTAGTACTACCACTGGCCACTATGAGTACCTGGTCATGCCTTTTGGTCTCACTAATGCCCTGGCCGTGTTCCAGCGCCTGATAAATGACATCCTCCGGGAATTCCTGGGAACCTGTGCCTTCGTCTATTTGGACGACATCCTGATCTATTCCCCTGACCTTAAAACCCATATCTCTAACACCAAGGAGATCATCAGGACCTTGATGCTTAACAGCCTCTACATTAAAGCAGAGAAAAAGATGGACCCAGCCAAGGTGGATGCCATTTTGGAGTGGAGCACTCCACGCACCGTCAAGGAGCTTCAGAGCTTCCTGGGTTTTGCAAACTTCTTCCGGCGTTTCATTAGGTCGTTCAGTCAGATGGCATTGCCTCTCACGACCCTCCTCAGAGACAAACCCAAGCATCTTGAGTGGAACGATAAGACAGAACATGCTTTCCGGAAGCTCAAAATGGCTTTCACCACGGCTACCATCCTGGCTCACCCGGACCCTGAGCTCCAGTTCCAAGTCTTCTGTTGGAGTTGAAGCCGTGCTTTCCCAACGTCAGGGCACTCCACCCAGGCTGCATCCCATCGCCTACCTTTCGTGCAAGCTCTCGCCAGCCGAACGGAACTACTATGTAGGCAATAGGGAACGATTGATTAAGCTAGCCTTTGAGGAGTGGAGACATTGGCTTATGGGAGCCAAGTTCTCAGTGCTGGTAGTCAAGGATCACCACAACTTGGAATACTTGAAGGGAGCCTGCAGACTCAACGCCAGACAGGCACGCTGGTCTCTATTTTTCATCCGGTTTGACTTTCTAGTTACCTACAGATAGACTTTCTAGTTACCTACAGGTAAAGATAATGTCAAGGCCGACACGCTCTCTCGGATCTTTGATTCCCCCGATGAGACCTCCCTTCCGGACAAGAGCATCCTACCGCCTCAGGTTTTCTGTCACGCCCTCTCCTGGGAGATTGATGAGCAGATCCTCAGTGCCAACACCAGCAATCCTCCCTCCAGTGAACTGCAAATCCCGCAGGGGAGGATTTTTGTACCTGACAGATTCACCAAAGAACTCATCATGTCGGTTCATACCAACCCCGCTGCTGGTCATCCAGGGGAGAAGAGGACCGCGGAGAAGAGCAAGTACTGGTGGCCTACCCTGAGGAAGGACACCAACGACGTCATCGCCTCATGTGCCACCTGCACCGCCTCAAAAACCCCTCGCAGACTTCCTGCCGGCAAGCTCCTTCATCACATCGACATTGACAGGCCACGCCCACTTCTGTTACTCGCTTCTCCAGTCCCGCCTTCTAACCTTCCACCTCTCTCCTCACTGGGTGTGGCTGTAATCACTTCCTGGTCTCTGGCTATATCTACGACTCATTTTCCTGACTGGCTTCGCGAAGTATTGGTTTGCCTGCATCAGCGTCTCCTCCTCCTCTGTTCCACCCAGTTCATCTTTCTGCACTTTCTTGGATTTTTATTGCTATTTATTATAGCCAATTGTTATTGAAGCAAAACATAATTAATATGTAATCATTTGTGAGATGTGAAAAATGGTAAGATATTATACAACAAAAATGGAAAATATCGTAAATAGGTTAGTGGGAAACAAACACAACTAGGTTTATCTCTTCAGATGTAACCCATGCAAAAGTAAAACACAAAAAAGTCAGAAACTTCTGTGTTTTTCATTTGCTATCCAAAAAAAAACAAAACAAAAAAAAACAAAATTGCCATCCCACCTACACTCAATGCAACCAACTCACTTTATACAGAAAATCTACACAATGAGCAAAGCTACCAGAACCCAGGAACCAAAAACAAATGGCCAAAAATCAAGTCTACAACCAAACACATGGCCAATTAACATCCAGAATCGTTTAGCTATTAGCAATACAGTAACAAGAATGGTAACATGGTAAAATTGCCAATGACTTAAATAGCCAGGTAGTGAGGACATCATGGGGAGTAACAAGGCACAGGGAAATCTGGAAGGTGTGGACTTCAATACAGCAATGGAACTGCAAATAGACTGAGTATCTGGAAACCATGAAATGGGTTCAACATCTGAATGAATGAATGAATGAATGAAAGAATGATTTATATAGTGCCTTTCTCAAACCCTTTACAGTCAGCATACAACTTTAACACCAATCACACACCAGCAGCCAATTGTGCACAGTGTGCACTCAACTGGAGACCACAGCCCCTGGGGGACTGAATGGGGTGCAGGGAAGGGAGATCGGACAACACCCAGGACAGAGCACCATCCATTACTGGATGGCAGACAAATACTTTTGAAGAGACTGAGAGCTACCTTAAAGATCAGTCCTCTTCAACAGCTATTCACACACTCACAGGATTATAGGGCAATTTTTTTGTGCATCCAATTCACCTAATTTGCATGTCTTTGGACTGTGGGAGGAAACCGGAGTACCTGGAGTAAACCCACACAGAAAGGACATGCAGACTACACACAGAAAGGACCCAGAATGACCTTCTTGCTGTGAGGTAACGGTTTTCGGTCGGTCACCCCATCTGCGGTTCATTTTATCAGGTATCTTGAGTTTTAAAGATTTCAATGAAAATAATGTTATAACAATCTGCAAATTATGTGAGCCAAAGCCTGTCGAGATATCATCATTTAACAGCTCAACATCCAACCTGCGATCGCATGTATAGGTACAGGAGTGTGCTGGAGTAGCTAGCCAGACGATTGATGTTTTAGATAGATAGATAGATAGATAGATAGATAGATAGATAGATAGATAGATAGATAACTTCATGTATCCATGAATACATTTATGGCATTTGGCAGATACCCTTATCCAGAGTGACTTACATTTATCTCATTTGTACAGCTGAGCAGTTGAGGGTTAAGGGCCTTTCTCAGGGGCCCAACAGTGACAGCTTGGTGGTGCTGAGGCTTGAACCCCCAACCTTCTATACAGTAACCCAACACCTTAACCACTGAGCCACATGTGTAATTTACACATTACAAACATGTAATGTGCAAAATAATGCACTCAGTGGAGCAAAAAAAGATAAGAGGAAGTTGTCCCCAAGAGCTCTACAATAACTGTAGTCACAAGCTACAAAGGGAAAGATGGTTGTATAGAAATGTTGTAAAGAAAAGTGTTGTGGCTTGCATCACTAGATGAATTTGTTGGAAGGTCACTCCGTGTGTCACACACACAACTGAGTGTATCTAGGAGATTCTCTCTACCCCTGACATTTAGTTGGGGTGAAATTTAACTTTTGCTCCATTTTCCTCAACTTTCCAAGCACTTACAATTACAATCAAATGATCAGTCTCTGCAGCAGGAGATTCCACACTGGTTTCTTCTCATTATCACCTGCACCTGTGTGTTGTTAGCTAAATAATCAGTACCTGTGTTTCTTCTCCTGTGTTTGCCTGTTGTTTTTCTGACATTATGTAAAGTGTAGTTTTTATTTCAGATTTTATTTTCCCAAGTTTTTTTTTTGTTGTTTTACATGTTATTGCAGCTTGTTTGTCTTTTGGTGATTATAGATCTACCCATTTTTAATGTCAGCTGTCCGTGTTGCCAATGAGCTGCCTGTTCTGGCAATTATTTCTGGAAAAAGCCTAATAAAGCTACTTGGTGCTTGTAGCCTTCCACTTATGTTTCTCCATTGTTACACGAAAGCTGCATGAGAAACTATAATAGTCTCCAATTTGCAGCACACAAACATGCATTGATTTAGCTAACATACCTTTATTGAATAAATCAAAGTTGTAATTTAAGTGTGTCTCCAGAAAAACATGGACCATCTTTGAAGAGCAGTCGTTTCAAAGCAGAATACATTACAAGGCATTTCCTGGGATTAGAAATCAGATGAATTGCCTGGTTGAATTATGGAATGCAGCATGACACAAAGATTCATTTATTGTTGGAGACAAAACAACATATTGTTTGGTTAAGCTTGTGGAAATGTAATGTGATCTCACAATTTCATTTCCTAAGGCCCTGTTGAGAATGCAGCTAAATTTGTGCAAACCAGCCATGAGTTACTTTTTCAAATCACATACTTTTTTATTTCACCATTATTTTTTTTGTGCAGTATGTACAAGGTTTTGTATTAACAAATGGCAAAAACAACTTTGCATACTACTATGTAAAATCATTTAAATTAATGGCATTGGACACCATTATCCAGAGTGACTTACATTTATACAACTGAGCAGTTGAGGGTTAAGGGCCTTGCTTAAGGGTCCAACAGCTTGGTGGTGCTGCGGCTTGAACCCAACCTTCTATTCACTAAACCAACACCTTAACCAATGAGCCACCTCTGCCCTACTTGCTTATAACCTGAAGGACCAGAAAAACTGGTATACCAGTTAATACTTGGTAGGGCCCCCATGGGATCTTGGAGAGAACGTTGCACAGTCCTCACGTTGATGTTTGTTCAGGCCCTAGCATTGAATTCTGATGTTACTTGAGGCAGTGTGAAACGAGTCTTGCCAGCTGGTCACATTCACCCAGAGTCTTTTTAGTCTTTTTATTCTTGTAGTCATAGTACACCCCTAAAATGCTCATATGTGAAAATCCAAACTTTGCTTCTACCTCGGAAATGCTATGACCCATCTCACAAGCTCCAACTAAACCATGTTGAAAATTGCAAAATTGGTATAACTTGCCATTATCACAGGAGAAACAGTTTTAGCAGCTTCCATAGATATCTATTATTTTATATAGGCACTGGTGGATGCAACCAATGATGTGCATAGGTGGCCTTGCTATGTATTTTGCATAGGCATACCAGTTTTTCTGGTACTTCAGTGTAAAACTGAGAAGCGTTTCTTATGATGGAGACTTTGACTAGATGAATAAATGTACTATTTATCTAATCACTTGGGAAAAAGTACATGGTATTAAAGCGAAAGTGTTGGTCTGCAGTCCTGCTGTGCTTGTGTTGATCTGCATTCCTGCTCTTACAAGCTTGCCTCAGAGCTTATGGAGAAAGAGGATGCAAGGTCACGGAGAAGTCCCATGCCCAGACAGCATAAGATTTAACCATGATGCTGAAGTTTTGACCTACTGATCTGATAAAGCTAAAGGGAAAGTCTAACATAAAATACTTAATGCTAGACTAACAGACTACTTACCCAGTATGATTACATTACCACTAAATATACAGTAGTGTAGCTGACAAGTACAAGATATATGAACAAGACTAAAATTCAAGATTCAAACTAATATGAACTACTGTTTTATGAACAAGAGCTATGTGTGCTTATACATCTCTCACATTAATCTCCACAATTTCATCACACTTTGTGGTTAAGAGACAGCTTCTGCCAAATGAAATTTTCAAACTGTATTAGAAGCACTTGCAATCACCTAACCCCCATTGGCTCCCCGGGCGCTGTGGCTAGGGCTGCCCACCGCTCCAGGCATGTGTGTTCACAGCCCCT
>JAOTRJ010000045.1:9247351-9260460 GCA_028564905.1 Leptodoras praelongus | reverse complement strand
ATGCAGACTCCACACAGAAAGGACCCAGACCACCCCACCCGGGGATCGAACCCGGGACCTTCTTGCTGTGAGGTGATGGTGCTACCCACCCAGCCACCGTGTCGCCACATGTTTTCTCTTACTTTATGGCATGGTCATATTGTGCACTGCTATACAGTACATCAAATTCTGTTTATTAAGGCATTCAATGAATGAGACGTTACTATAGAAATAATAAAATATTGGAATGCACACATTAATATAAATGTGCTCTGAATTAAAGACCTACTGCATCATTATCAGAACTGAGCTGTTATAGATAATTATTCAACACTTTCAGACCAACAGCACTGTAGTATAAAATCCCATTATTGATTGTTGGCTATAATTCTGTTAATGTTACAATAATTGTTGTCATCTGTGGCCCAAAAATATTTTCATTCCTGGGCTTTTGATTGAGTGCAAATATAAGCATAGAATCAGGCTTAGAATCTATACTTACTGATTTGGTGGATTAGAAAGATATCTAGTAACATGGATTTTTGTTGTGACACCTTACTGGAAAGATGCTTTGTCCGTGGCATTGTAGACATTTATTAGTGATTAGTTTAATAGTGATAGCTCTTTAGATGAAACATAGAACATCATGGAGAAAGTGTTGCCTCCTCTTTAAGAGATTTTTACAGTGATCTTCATTGCTATGATCTGTCGTGATTCATGCTTTGTTTATATTTCTGTCTGTCTGTGAGGACTCATTGCATCCTTGGACGTATATGTAAAGTTAATTAAAAAACACAGCAAGATTTCATACACATTACATATTTTTTATATGAGGAAGAAATAAGGACTATAGCAAAATTTGTTAGTGTTGCCATTTATAGTTGGACTCTCAGGGGATACGTCCTTCAGCTCAAACCATAATCCGCATTTCTCATTACATGAAATTGCTCCCTAATTACACCAAACGGAGGGAACACAAGGCTTATTGCACCACAGGAGAACATTATCAGCAAACACATATCTGGTGAGCTGGAAGCACGACGAGTCAATCCTCTATGCATGTGTGAGAAGGAAGATGTGAGCTGTATAAGCAAATGAAAGATGTGAGCTGTATGTGCTTCTCTGCAGTGTCTCTGTATGTTGTCCCTCTCCTATGTGCACTCCTTGTCCTAAATGTCTGCTAGTGGATCTGAGCAAATCACTCAGGTCTTCACATGCTCTTTCTCTCTTCTGCTGTTTTCCCTTCTTCCCCTTACCCTTCTATTCTCCAGCACTCGTACCCCAGGGTGTGGTCTGTTGTCCACTCTATTTCCTGCAGATGCTATTGATCCATCTGGCTGGGCCTAATTGTCAGAGCCAGATCTGCAATACGATATTAGGGACTGGGCTGCAGTTAGCTTGTAGAGTCAGTCAATAGGATACTAAGTGACAAAACCTGATTGAAATGATTCCAGCTAGGATCATTCTAGAGAAAAGAAAACTGTTTGACATAATTTGGGCTTGATTAAAGCTAGCGATCTGAGGTGCTAAATTCAGAGCGGTATCATTCTGATGCAGCACAAAATGATGGGATAAGTTATCTGGCAACAACGTAATGGATTGATGATGAGCAGAGTGGGTGCTACAAGAAATGTGTGCAAAAGAAGAGAAAAGAATGTGGCAGTGATGTACAGTAAACAAGTTTACATTTATTCCTGGTTGCCCTGTCAGCCTTCCATGACATGTAATAAAGTGTATAAATGAGCCAGGGCATTCGCTGCTCCTGCTAAACAAAAGGATAATCTCAAAGTGGAGATAGGGGACTTGATAAGGAAATTCAATCACAGCCTCAGTATAGCAATCTTTTACTTTAGATCCCTCCCCCCATTTTATTACAAAAAAGGCCAGTCAGTTTGATATAGGTATTCTAGTGTCCTTATGTCCTACCCAAGCAGGCAACCAATTAGACTCATACCGTTAACCTTTAATATATGGAGTGAAATTGAAATGCTACTTTTGTGTGACCGCCAACATTATTTCAGCCCTGCCACTCACTTTGGCTTTTAATAAAAATCTGCCCAGTTACAAAAGGCTATTCAGTTAGAAATCTGATTTAAAACCAAGAAATCCACTTTTCTTTTCCGACCTGAGCACATTTCAGAGGTCAGTGTAAACGGTAGTGTGCTCAAAGGTCCCATGTGGAAGGTAATAAAGGTTTTTGGGTATAAATGGGAAATAATAAAATATGGTAATGATTATTAAAGAAATATGGCAATGCAGCATACACCTTGACTTTTTCTGGGTCAGACAGGCATTGGAAGGTGAAAATGGGATTGACTACCTCTTTTATTGCATCCTACTTATTTTGAATATGAACTTGACAGAAAGAACAGGGCATTCTGGCTTCAAAGCTAAATTTAGGACAATGGAGATCATGACCCTGTGCTTTGATTTGTATGTTTCCCAGAGAAATGGACACCTTTAGTATGGGGCACAGCCAAGGGTGGTCCTGGTGGGCCTCCTGTCTGTGCTGCTTAGAACTACCCTGGTTAAAGCGTGCATTTTATAATAAATGGAACTTTCATTTCTATACAAGGTATATTGCAGTATGTGGACTGCAGGTGCATGTAATATCCATGCTGTTATGCACTATACCAAGACTTCAGTAGTGCATTATTATCAATAATCTCCATGCTTAGGTTCCTGTGGCCACAATGGTTTAAGTCGATTGATTTCTCTATGTCTCACTCAAGTACAATAGTTTCCAAGTACTTTGTGGCCATGACATATGTTATGGAAACATAGCTTGTGGCATCAATATGTCAATTTGTGGCTGCATTTTATTTAAAAAACAATCACTATGTCATATCAGCAGCTCTATATTGCAGGAAAGACATTTTATGTAACTAATTTGGTTGAAATCTACAACATTGGCTCTTAGAAAGGGGGCCATGTTTTGTTTTTTTTTGTTTCCATATACACGTTATTTTTTATTCAGAGGCAAGATATGATTCCTTTATTGATCCTTGTGGTGGAAATTCAGGAAAATATTTTCAACTACATATAGATGTATAAGTGCTTCCTCCATTGCCATTGTTCATTCGAAAGAGTCTAGACATCTTTGGAGCTCAGCTTCCAGACATCCCCACTTCTGACACCAGTGTGGCGACAGTTGTGAGAGAAAAATATTTCCCAGATTTGTTGCTCCTTTAAAAGTCACTTTATAAGAATTAGTAACAAACAAGGGGAAGGTAATATACACAGATGTCAGGAGAATGTCAGAATTCCAGCCCCCACATAAAACAATCCTATTATCCAAAACAGAACTGGATCATAACCCTTACCCACTACCTTTACATTTACAACATTTGGCAGACACTCTTGTCCAGGCTTATATAAGTGAGCAGTTGAGGGCTAAGGGCCTTGTTCAAAAAGTAATGTGAACCTTTAGGAACCTGAACTATTCATTTGGAAAGGTAAATCACAGTCTGAATTGTCCAAGGCAATACAATTCACAGGAAAACATTCACTTTTGGAAAAGTTTGAAAACTTTGTATTCTGTTCCTCTTCTGTGAATACCATAAACAGATTGGGAGATTTTAAGCATGCTAAATAATGGTTTATTTGCTAACTCGAATGGAAATGGGCTAAGTAAGCATCCTTTCCTTGTGCCCCTTGTAAGCAGGAAAATTGTGAAAGCAATTTATTTGTGATTATAGATGCTTTTGGTAAAGTGTACAACAGATGAACCCCTAGACAAAATGCTGGGCCAAAACCAAATCTTTCTAATGCTATGAAAAGTAGTTCCATTCTATTGATTTCCTCCAAAAGCCTTCTCTGCATCCAAAGAGACAATCACTTCAGAAGTCTCAGAAGATGCAGAATAGTGGATAATTCTGTGGATGTTACTAAAGATGCTGTGGCTTTTGATCAGTCCCATCTGGTCCTGTATAGTTTCTATTCTATGAGCGATGGGTATTTTAGCTAATATTTTGGTACCATGGAGCCGACATTGTAGAATTCGTGTGAGGGGAATATAGAATACTGACAGTCTAATTCTACTAATTACACTGTTAAATCCCTTACTTTGTTCCTAGAGATATCATCTCACCTCAAATTACTGCTTTAAAGTGTTTCTCATAGTATACCTATCTAATTTTTAAGTTGAAGGGAAGTTATCAATCACATTAGCCATTAAAACACAGAAAACTTTATTGACAAGTAAGGTTATGTCTAGCCTCCAAGGAGGACTTTCAGTTTGATGAAGAGTGAAAAATATATCCATAATAATAATCAACAGTATGTGGACTGCAGGTGCATGTAATATCCATGCTGCTATGCACTATACCAAGATTTCAGTAGTGCATTATTATCAATCATCTCCATGCTTAGGTTCCTGTGGCCACAATGGTCTAAGTTGATTGATTTCTCTATGTCTCACTCATTTTTAAAGTACAATAGTTTCCAAGTACTTTGTGGCCATGACATATGTTATGGAAACATAGCTTGTGGCATCAATATGTCAATTTGTGGCTGCATTTTATTTAAAAAACAATCACTATGTCATATCAGCAGCTCTATATACCAGAACCACCTATAATAACTGGATTTTTTGCTACAGTCATGTGAAGAAAATAGAGAGGCAAAAATATGGAATTGAGTTTCACACAAACAAACACAACTGTCACAGCGAAGTACAATATCAGGAAATGTGCAGAAACTGTGCAACTTCCAATACTTCCAAAAATGCATCAGAACAGAAAGTGTGTGTGTGTGTTTCTTCCTTCATTGTGGTGACTACCTGCAAAAAAGTGTCAATATGGCTCTAAAAACAGCTACATTAGCATAATGGAGCAGCAATAGTGGTGAGCAGAAGCTGACTCATACGTGTGTGTGTGTGTGTGTGTGTGTGTGTGTGATTGACAGACTGTTAGTGATTGGCGGTTTTAATTGGGCCATGATGCTGGGTTAATCTTTGCTTTAGAGGACTAATCATCTTCATCATCATCATCATCATCATCATCACACTTTGTGTTAGTAATCATATGTCTCCATGTAAATAAACTGTAAATGAACGACAGCATATACACTCATGTTGACACAGGCAAAAGCTTCTTTTTCTCTGTTCTTTTGCCTTTATCGGAGGGATTCATATACACAAACACACTCCACAATCTACTTACTATTCTTACCAAACATGTGCAAGCCATTATTATGCATGAATATACGACTGTTTTGTTCATGTAGGCATCTGAAATATGAACACACACACACACACACACACACACACAAATATGGACAATCTCTCTCCACTCTAAAAAAGCACCACACACACCACATCCATGCACACTCACACAGCTCATCACTGCATCATACACAGCCTCCCTAGATTCTTTTTTTTATCATCCCATAATACAGTCTCACACACCCAAAGTGATGGTGGTCTGCAGCAGGGCCATATGGGGTCCATAATTCTTGTACACGATTGGCCCATAAACAGCGTATAGTCTGTGTAGTTGAGAGAGCCGGCATTGCAGCAAGCCACTAAAGCCTGATTTAGAAAGATTCACTATGGAACACGGCAAAGGGAGGGACAAGGGCTAACAATATGCTCAATAGTTAATAATCTAATAATCCATATAATTTATGTGAATTGTCTGGATACAGCACTCAGCATATGCCTTATCGGCAGTTATTTATTACCCTGTTGAGTAAAAGCCTGCTTTCTAATTATCTTTATGCATGTCTATAGCAGAATGCTGTCAGTATACAGCAGGTGTGAAATACCCTCAGGCCAACAATTCATTCCCTGAATTTAATGACAAAAAGCCAAGCTGAAATTGAACAAACTCAAACGTGCATCATTTTCTTAGCTGGGCTCTCAAAATAAAGCAGTGCTGGATCATTTGCTGGCTTCTTTAGGAGGTTTCCCATTTATTCTGACAGCTTTCTCATAATGAACCTGTCTTCCAACACACACTATATGGACGAAAGTATTTGGACACCCGAGCATCACTCTCACTAATCTGGTCCCACAATCTTGTAAGCACACAATTGTATGGAATGTCTGTGTATGCTATAGGATAAAAAGTTTACTTTGCTGGAAGAAGGAGAAACAACAAATGCACACATAGTCAGGTGTCCACAAAGTTTGGGTGGTACACTACATGTTTTTAAACATATGCCACAGAGATCAACTGGTATGTCTATTTTGACTTTATCCTTGTTTGGGGCTGGTTGCATCAGCATGGTGCAAGGTGAAGGGAAAGTGAAGGGCTTAAGCTAAGCTGGTTGTAACTCTTTGATCATGAATTCAGTTTTGACAAAGATTCAGTATTAAAAAAAAGTACCCTTCACTGGAAGCTAACATTTGTTTTGCATTGTTTAATTTTCATAATATTGGCTGTACACATTACATCATCCACTTCAAACTTTTCAATGATGTTGCCATACCATTTTGCGCATACATCTTTTAACATAAAGAAGATAACAAGTGCATCCATGACTTTTTATTAATTAACAGCACAGCAAAACCCAGAATGGGAATCAAATGCTGGGGTCAGGGAAGAAACATAACACAATGTATAATCCCTAATTATAAAGCAGAACATCAGGCATAGGTCATAAACACCATGGAAGTACAACACTGAGAAGAAAAGGTTTTCAAACTGTGCAAGTCCAAAGTAAAAACTAGACACTACTCAACTGAAATACATAATTTACATTAAACTAATGTAGAAAAAAATGGAAGGGTTGTAAGAGCAAGGCATTTATTAACAATACAAATCAGTGGACTGAATCAGGGGTTAAACAGAGACAATGCAGGGCCATTAAAACATTAAGAAGGAAGAACAGGGAAAAGGTTATGAGCAAATAAAATAATCGTACAGTGTACAGTGTACAGTGAAATGTACAGTGCCCTGGCAAAACCTTGTGAAAAGATGAGCTAATATAAATAAATGGAATCTATCTATTTTTAGGAGTTTACCAACATGTTTTACATACAGTAGTATACACTACATAGACTAGATTAGGTTTCACACTTGTCAATGTGGGAATTTTCTATCTCCAATTCACCTAACATGTGTTTGGACTATGGGAGGAAACTGTGACCCCAGAGGAAACCCATACAAATACATAGAAAACTCCACAAAGAAAAGACCCAGGTGACCCTGCCCAGGTTTTCAAATTATGTTGTCAGAAAAGTTACATTTGCCCTAATTCCCTTTTTGTCTTTCTCTTACTGTGTCATGGATTAGCACATTTTGTCATGCCAGTAAAGAAAGATATTTGGGACAATCTACCAGGGAAATTCTTATAAACATGTTCCTGAGAGAAGCAATGCAGTTTTACAGTTTTTTTCACACTTGTCTCAATTCCATGTCCACTTTTTCAAAACATTTAACACATTCACTATATGAGTAGACTATGTTAACCAAACTGTGTATATTTTTGCAGTGGCTTGAAATGAAGTGCATTCAATCTCTACTTCTTCCACAATTCATGAATATCTCTCAGTCAGTGTTACCTTTACATGTATGGTATGTTTAGAATTACATTACAACTAACAACTACAGCTAATTTTGCAGACATACAGATACTCTGTTAAAAACTCTTAACTTTCAGATTGGAATCTAACAAAATGTCAATCACTCTGGATGGAAAATCATACATATTGACAGACAAATAAAACTATATGCTTAAAATGAGACAGATTATTCTGATTCTAAGTTTATTCAGTTTTTTGTTTGCAGTTTTTTAACGTCTATATTAAAGTGGTCACATGCATGGGAATGTGCATGTATTTAGGTAAACTATAGATGTAGCTGAAGAGATTTTTCCACTTTTACTGCTAGAGAATACCATCAGCATTATGTAGGACTACAGCAGACTTCAATTATGTTTTTTCTTTTCTTTAGATTTCAATGTACCATGTAGTACAAAGGTTTGTAAACAGAGAATACAGCAACAAATTGAACAGTCATTCATTATCTAAGCCATTTATCCTAGTACTGAGTCACTGGAGCCTATCCCAGCAATCATTGGGTGGAAGGAAGGAAAACACCTCAGACAGGTTGCCAGTCCATTGCAGGGCAAACAAATTCACAAACATTCACGGTAAGAGCCAATTTGGTATCTCCAATTCCCTGCATGTTTTTGGACTGAAGGATAGAAGGAAACTGGAGGAAACCCACACATGGTTCAGAAATGTGCTTGCTCTATCAACTGGAGATTAAGAGTTTGAGTCCCAATGATACCATAGCTGCCCATGGCCCTCCTGGGCATGAGAGCACAATTGTTCTCAGGGTTGGAGGCGTAACAGACACTCCCATATCAGACACTAGTCAATACATTGCTCTGAAGCATGCGATGGTCTTCGCCTGACTGGTAGCTATTATATGATATGTGAGAAATCGTTATGGGTGGATTGAATACCCGTGGGGAGACACGGTGGCTTTGTGTATAGCAGTCACCACACAGCAAGAAGGTCCCATGTTCGATCCCCAGGTGGGGCTGTCTGGGTCATTTCTGTGTGGAGTCTGCATGTCCTCCCCGTGTCCGTGTGGGTTTAATCCAGGTCCTCCCACAGTCCAAAGACATGCATATTAGGTTGATTGGTGTCTCTAAAGTGGCCCTAGTGAGTGTATGCATGAGTGTGTGTGTGTGCCCTACGATGGATTGGCACCCTATCTAAGGTTGTTCCTGCCTTGCGCCCTAAGCTGCCGGCTAGGCTCTCCCATGACCCTGAAATAGGAATAAGCGGTTAAGATAATGAATGAATGAATGAATGAAGGAATGGCCATGACTTAGTTGGGAATTAGTTGGGAAAATCAGGGAAAACAAAGAAACAAACAACAACAAAAAAAAAACTCCACACAGAATGGACTCAAAACGCAGACCCAAATCAGACGCAGACCCTTCTTGCTGTGAAGCAAAGTACTGTGGCATACTGCATCATGTGTTGCTGTTTGTAACTGTACTAGAAATGAATATGTAACCTCTGTATGCTTTTTGTTATGCTTTAGTAGGCCTATACAGTAACACAATTACAATATTTACTCTAAAGAAATGTCATTCTTTTTTCTTTCTGTGTTTTGCATTGCAACACTATAGCAAACTGTGCCAAACTGGAGAATACAGCATTATGCATGCAAATTGTAATGCTTCAAAGTGTTAGTGTTTTTTTATAAATTGTTCTTTGAGTGGCAAAGGGATCTTCCTAAAGAGAACATCTGATATAGTTTTGAAAAAGCATACGTAAGTGTGAAAACTACAAATATATTTGGTTTGTAGATTTTCTTTACAGGTGCTTAACCCACATAAAGTGCCTTGTCAGTGTTTGTCACCATACGATTGAGTTGTTCTGACCTGTGAACAGTGACCGGTGTTGATGCACTTGCACATGTGTCTCAAACAGGTTTGACAGTTAAGCTATTTGTTGTTTTCTTGCTTATGTTCTCATGTGTATATAGAATGCTCAGTGGAGTCAACAGTGCCTAGTTCCTTAATGAAACTCATTCGCCACCTTCGAGAGGTTCCCTAGCAACTGCTCATGTTAATGACTGCAATCGCATTGTTATTGTTATTTTTGTCATGAAGGTAGAAAATGAAAGAAAGCAAGTGTGTAATAGAACATGTGATTGTGTGCACGTGTGTGTGTGTACCATTTTTTTTTTATTTATATATGTTTGTGGGTGTGTCCCACAAGGATAGGAATATCTGATATTTTTTTACCTGGATGGGACATTTTGCTGGTCCCCATAAGGAAAGTGGATTTTTTGTTGTAGTTCTTAACAAAAAGGAAAAAATAATAATAAAATAGCCAAAATATTAGGGTTATTCATGACATTAATTATTGCATTAAGAATTATGTCAAAGGAAAAGTCTCACAACTATAGTATGACATGTCTGTGTGTGTGTGTGTGTGTGTGTGTGACACCATGTTTTTATATCTTTGTGGGGACATATCTGACCTTGTGGGGATATATATATATTTTTTTGGTAATATTTGACATGCATAAAAGATTAGGGTTAGGCATATCATTAATTAGCTGCATTGATAATTATGACAATGGAAGGTCCTCACATGTATATAAAGACAAAGTCTGTGTGTGTCTTTGTGTGTGTGTGTGTGTGTGTGTGTGTGTATGTCTGTGAGAGAGAGAGAGAGGGGAGGGAGAGAGGTGGAATTAGTCAGCTTAAAGGGCATTATGTCAGTATACAGCGGATTCGCCGTTTAACATAGGATTACAGCCCTATTGCTTTGATGAAAAGAAGTGGAAGATGAGGCCTCAGGAATCATGGTGTCTATTATTTCTTGCTCTTTGGTGTGGGTTAAAAAAAATAACATGGCCATCAGACCAATCAGTGTTTTTTTTTTTAATGTAATCTACAAGTGAGCAAATATTTAACTCTGAAGCATTGATTAAATAACAGTCTGACATCTGACAAACTCTGAGCCATTAAAGTAGCCAGGTGTTAATTTTCAAAAAGAGCTGATATTTTTCACAGACAGAAGATTAATACTGATGATACAATGTGGGTGGGGTAAGTGCGAAAAGTTCATCAGAATTTAACATTATGCAAATAAGATGTGAACCATTATAGCAACTACTAGTGGGAGTGAGAGGCAGAGGCAGTGATAATTCTTTTTTTTTTCTTTTGGCCTGCTATAACCCAACATGGTCTTGATTCCAGATGTTTGTTCCTTGTTGCATCTACAGTATAATCTTCATTAAAGAAATAATATCATGCTTATGTATACATGAACACCCTACCTTTTTGAAACTGAAAAATTGATGTGTTTCCATTGACATTTCTGAAGTATTTTATCTTGCTACTGCCTGAGAAGTTACTGTGTCTCTGGGAGTTATAGCGATATCAGAAGCACCCATGCTGTTTTTGCTGAATGATACAATAGTTATGTTCACCAATGATGACAATCCTCCAGTTTGCTATGACTAGATAACTCTCTAGCAGTTTCACATATTCCGATATAATCAGCATAAATGCGCTTATGTCTGAGAGAGCAGGAGAGAGAGCATGCATAAGACTGCTCAAGAGTCCGTGGTCACTGTTATCTGAATCTCCTCTTCATGATGCTCCATGCATTTCAAATAGGAGACAGATCTGGACTGCAGGCAGGCCAGTTAAGTACATGCACTTTATGTCTACAAAGCCACACTATAACTCATGCACAATGAGGCCTGGCATTGTCTTCATGGCAGCATATGTCTCTCCAAAATACCAATATAAGCCTCAGCATCAATGGGACCTTCACGTATAAGCAGTGGCCATGGGCACTGATACACTCCCATGCCTTCACAGATGGCAGGTTTTAACACTTTTCATTGGTAACAGTCTGGATGGTATTTTTCATTGTTGGCACATATAATGTGTTTTCCCCTAAAACACGCTGAAAAGTTGACTCGTATGACTACAGAACACATTTCCACTGTCTTTCATTCCATCTCAGATGATTTTGGGGCCAGAGATCGCACTCATAGGCGATTCTGCACAAAATTAATACATGGCTTCCACTTTGCATAATACAGTTTCAGATTGCCTTTCTTGATGCAGTGGTGGACTGTGTTAATTGACAGTGATTTTCCAAAATACTCCCGAGCACATGTGGCTATGGCCATCATAGTAGCATGATGGCTCAATGGTCAAATCTGAACATTCTGGTTTAGTCTGGTTTATGACCGGTCCCTATAGCTAGGGCTGCTCTTACTGATGCTTATAGTCCCTAACACTTGCTGTGCTGCTCCAACAGTGAAGTGTTTTATGTAGACAGAACAATGTAGATTTGATTTTTTCAGAGTGTATAGAGGACCAATAATTTTCAGCTCATTCTGACAGTAGACAAGATAGAGGATATGCATGAATGCAAGTCATACACACATGACTATCTTCCAAAACTTTTATAGTAAAATTTGTGGTCAAATCAGGCAATATGTCTCATTTCCATGGAAAAAACATCAAATTTTTCATCAAACATTAAATTTCTTTTAAATATGTTCTATCCTATTATGGAACTACCTAGAGGCAATCAGCAATAACTCCAGGTAACAACACAGATAACCAAATTCACACACATGTCCTTTCCCAGACCCCAAACAGCTGTGTTGAAGGTTTAAATCTGGGTGAGGAACAGCCAAACTCTGCTACTGAGGAGAGGTTGTGGAAGACAGTTTCATGTCACAGGGCATACACCATGGCAAGACTGAGCACAGCAACAAGACACAAGGTAGTTATACTGCATCAGCAAGGGCTCTCCCAGACAAAGGTTACAAAGCAGACTGGGGTTTCAAAATGTAGAAGCATACAGAAATGGGCAACATTGAGGATTGTAGATGCAGTGGTCGGCCAGAGAAACTTAATGCAGCATATGACAAAAACATCAAGCTTATTGCCCTTCAAAAATGCAAGAAGTCCAGCAGCGTCATCAGCTCAGAACTGGCAGAAACCAGTGTGACCAAGGTACACCCAACTACTGTCCAGAGAAGTCTGGCCAGAAGTGGTCTTCATGGAAGTGACTCAACTATGCACAAAAACATAGGAACTGGGGTGCAGAAAATTGGCAGCCAGTGCTCTGGACTGATGAATCAAAATGTGAAATATTTGGCCATAACAGAAGGCAGCAAGCAACAGTGAAGCATGTTGGAGGTTTCTTGCAAGTTTGTGTCCTCAATGCTGAAAAATACAGGAAGAAACCTATCCATCATGTCGTACCACTAAGGAGGCATATGATTGGCCCAAAATTTATTCTTCAGTAGAACAATGACCCTATACAGCCAATGGCATTAAGAACTACAGTATCTTCAGTGTCAAGAAGAACAAGAAGTCCTTGAAGTGATGCTTTGGCCCCCACAGAGCCCTGATCTCAACATCATCGAGTCTGGATTTATATGAAAAGAAAACAAAAGTATTTGAGGAAGGCTACATCCACAGAAGAGATGTGGTTAGTTCTCCAAGATGTTTGGAACAAGGTACTTCAAAAACTGTGTGCAAGTGTACATTGATTTATGCTGTTTTGAAGGCAAAGGGTGATCACACCAAATATTTAGATTTCTCAACAGATTTTTCTTTTGTTCACTCACTTTGCATTTTGTAAATTCATAAAAATAAGCTATTAACATTTATAGTAC
>JAOTRJ010000045.1:9233990-9247251 GCA_028564905.1 Leptodoras praelongus | reverse complement strand
GCCGGCTAGGCACCGGCTCTCCCGTGACCCTGAAAAGGAATAAGCGGTCAAGAAAATGAATGAATGAATGAATATTTAAAATGTGGGGGAAGTTTCTTGAAATTTGGGGTGTGTCTAAAGAATGAGGTAGTGATATGAGGTGGAGTGAAGTTTGACCCTTTACATAATTTTTGGCAAAACTGTTTCCAAGCTGTTGCACGAAAAGTCCTTTCAGCCTACATCACTTCTGGAGGCGCAAGCATGAAGGCAAGACATACCTAGGGACACAAGCCATATATTGGCGGATTGTGGATTGGTGAAAAGGAAGTATATTATATTTTTGATGAAGGATTGGCAAAGAATATAAACAGTGGCCATTATAATAAAAAAACACAATGGTATTAAAGAAAGAAGGAGTTTCAGTTGTTAGTGTGTAACAGACTAAGGACACCTGGACAGGTAAGGGGAAAGGTAACTCAGTCTATTATTCACTGTTTTAACAAAAACTCTGCTGCTTTTCAGCACTCTGTTTTAATGGGAAACACATACACACACACACACACACTTGCTGCAGGTGTCTCTGCTCCCTGTATTCTCTCCCAATGCTTCTCTGCTCTCTTCCTTATCTCCTCAGCAGTTACTGGCCAGACAGATAGCATTGATTAGACAATAAATTGCAGGTATGTGTTCTCACCTGCATACCTCTCCCAACTCCGGTTGCCAGATCACACTTGTTCATACGCGTCTTCCACATATGCACACCACCTGACACAGGCTGGTGAGCCGTCCTGCCATCTGCTCACAGTTGGAGAACTTGCACCTGATGTACTGTACTGGATGCTGCTCGTCCACCACTCGGGACAACATTTCCCCCAGCCCTCTTTTCAAAGTGTCAGTCTGCAACAAAAAAGGGAGAACAAAGTTAGGAACATACAGCAAAGGTCCACCACACAATGTGTTTCTTTTATCACGAAGGCCTGTTAGAACTGCACGTCCTCTGGATGGTGTCTGGTTTCCCAATATTTAGTGAGATCAGTCAGAGGCTAAGATACTAGCCAGCCAGCCCTAAGAACTGTTTTACCTCCTCTTTGGTCCTGGGTCAGAGACAGGCTGCACTCACTGCAGTCTTATCAATTTGGGGACACACTTACCCATAGAGCATGTGGCAGCCAAGATATCTCAACTCCATCTGCCCAATCGAACACTTCTCCTGGTTTGCTGTGAGCCCTGCCCATCTCAGTGATTTTAGAATAGCTTGCAGGTTTTGGATTTGCTGTGGCCAGTCATCACTAAAGATAATTATGTCATTGAGAAACGCCACGGCATATGCTAAACTTTGTCCATTAATCACTGGAATGTTGTGGAATCCCCAAACAGCCTGAATGCAAGCATGACAATTTGATGCAATCTGAACTGTATGGAGAAAGGCATTTTTTTAATGGAATACAGATGTTATGGGGATCTGCCAATATCCCTTCATCAGATCTAGTCTTGAATAAAAATGAGCTGTGCCTAACTGATCGCGAGGCAAGGGATATGTGGCAAATTTAGACACTGTGTTGACTTTTCTATAGTCTACACAGAAGCAGACCAATAACAGGAAAATGACAATAATGACAGGACTGTTGCACTCACTGTGTGACTCCTCAATTAAATCTAAGTCAAGCATGGCTTTGAGTTATTCCCTTATTATTTGTTTTATGTTTGGGAAGGTGATGGGGACAACTATGAACTACAACTCCTGGGGGAATCTCTGTGTAGTGTTCTATATGGTCAGTGCATCCAGGCAGACTCATCAGTAGCCTGGGAAGGTGAGAGGTGGCTGCCAGTCTTGAAAGCAGTGGGTTTGTCCGCCAGTCTAGATTTTAGCTCTGGCCCCAGCTCATCCTTAATGGGAATGACCATCGCCAAGGTTTCCTGGAGGTTCACATGACAGATTTGTTACACCCCCCATCCATACACACTATCGCATTATTGACGTCCCCCACCCACTGTGTGACCTCAAAGGGTCCTACCTACTTGGCAAGCAACTTTGAACTTGACATAGGAAGTAATATAAGGCGTGTATTTTCTGGTGTGCCACCAACGTGTCACGGGCTCCAGGTCCACATATCCCTTGCATGCCCCAGATTTTGGCACCAGTGTAAGAGACTAAGGACCCCTGAGCAGATAAGGAGAAATGTAACTCAGTCTCTTATATTTTAATGAAAACCCACTGCTTTTCAGCGCTTTCTCTTTTAACTGGAATCACGCACACAAACACTCACTTGCTGCAGGTGTCTCTGATCCCTCTCTTCTCTCCCAGTGCTTCTCTGCTTTCCTGCTTATCCTCTGAATTTAGCCCTAGCTCATCCGTCTCAGGAACGACCAACAACTTATGACATGCTGTTATAGAAAAATAAATCTGTAGTGTTTTATTCTTTCATACTATTCTATAAACACAAAGCCTGAGATAATTATCCTAATGAGTTCTCCAAATATTTGCATGATCCAAAGAGTACAGTCCTGAATGCAAAATGATGTATTTGCTGAAACAAATTAATCTCTGACATTAATTAATGAAAATGTTTTATGTAAACCTGCTGTAAATGTATGCAAAGAGAAGAAGTATCATATCAAGTTTGTCAAGTCGCATATTAATGAATGTGACCTGCTCTCGGGGGTACCATCACGATTAATAAAACTTTGGTCAAACAAACAAACTGCAAAGATTGCTTTATTCACTGCAGTTGTGAGTGAGAGTCAACCTGTCGGAAAGTTTGGAAAGTTTCTCAGCTCCAGTTTGTGCTTAATAACGCTAGTTCTTCCAACTCAGTAATAATAATGCAGGCTGGATGCAGATGAGCCTTTCTATTTATGAAACCTTTGCAAATGATAATTTCTCTGAGTCCCATAGCATGTCAGATATATCATTATCTTATCTTCCTATAATTCCACATTTCCATGTTAAGGATAGCTAGTCTTATAATTAACACTGGTAACAACAGACAATGGATGTGTCTCTAGTGTGCAAATTGTTTTTTTTTTTTTTTGTAAATGGAAATTTATGCATAATAAGATACACTTGTTAGAGCATGGTACTATTTTAATTTGAGGATTTTTTTTTTAATTCTGGGTTATTTAAAGGATTTAATGACACTATTGATTTCCATATCTAAAGCTTTGCTCTGCCATATGTGATCCCAAAGTACAAGATAAAGGCATTCTGTGATACCAGTTCTCACAACTCAAGACCAAATTCCAAGGTGGACCTTACCATTCATTGTATGGTTTATCATTGTAGAGCTGTGACATGATGGGAGTGAATAATCCTTGATCAGTATGCAATGCAAGCTGTTTTCTAACTTCAGTAGAGAATGAATCATTCCATATTCCTATACTATATGTCCTAACGGGAAAGGATTTAAATAGTATTAGCTGCTACTGTACAGCATAATCTATCCATCTTCTCTGGACCTGGTCACTGTCCTTATACTGTTCTACAAAGGACAGGTGTGCAGTGTTGCCCATAGTGATGAGGACAAGTTTGCCTGGGTCATTGGCTCTTTACTCTGCTGTATGCACCCTAACAGATAAAAAAAGCCAGCTTTCCACTGGAACATGAAGACAATTTCAGCAGTGCTGGGGAAGTTTGATTTTTAATGAGCAGCACAAAAATAATGCCACCCGTGTAATTAGGTGCAAACGTCCCACAGTTCCTTTGTGGAAACAGTGAAATCGGAGCAGAACAAACGTCATTACCGGCCGGTGCACCATGGTAAAGAAACAAATGAGGTTTCTGCTCCCAAAATGTCAAGATAACCTATTAAGTAATATGAAGCGCTTTTACACTGTGAAGCATTTTTATGACAGCAAAGGGGAGAACACAGAGGAGTTTTCTTATGTTTTAAAGAAAGAAATGGATAGAATCGTATATGAATTTGCTAGAGAATCATGTGCATGCACATGCAATTTAAGCCATATCATTTACAATTTTTGACCTGAAAAATATTATTGTCTATTTATTCAGCCAAAACCAGTATACATTTTCTCTGAAATGGAAAGGACACTGGATGTGGAAGATGCATATTTGCATCTGGTAGTGGTTATTTCTTTTTATGTTTTTTTATGTTTATTTAGGTGAATCGTGACCTGTAAATTTACAAGTCTCTGGCTTGTGAGCCAATAGAAAACAAGCGTGGGAGACTATAGTGTCTTTGGTTGGTGCAAATGAATGAAAGAATGAATGAATGAATGAATGAATGAATGAGCTGCTTATTATTAACAGTGGTCACACCAGGCTTTTGTATCTGCATTTTATTTCTGGCGCTTGTTGCTACTTGTTGTTACAGTCTTAGGTTGCTGACCGCAAGCAATGGAATTATTTGAATACATAGTCATAGATATGTGCATTTTACCTGCATATGACAATATATAATAGTGGAAAAATAAAAAGTGTATAGCAGACCATTATTAGATCATGTGTAGATATGCTTGCATGTGTGTAGGTGTGTGCCCTCAGTGTTAAAAGGGTACATTTTGACAGGGTTGGTCTTTACTGGGCGAAGTGGCGTGCAACGAAAGGGGCAATGTTTGAAGTTTCACACCTGCAGTATGAGAGAGAAGGAAAGAGACAGGGAGTAGAAACACCTCCAGGCCATTCCTGACTCATCTTCACATCCCTCCAACTTCCTCTTCAGTTTCTGACAACAGCTTCAGACTGCAAGAGGGAAAAAATCTTCCCCTGTTATGCTTCTGGCCTGTAACCTAGACATGTGGGTCTCTCTTTCTCTCTCATACACACACACATACTTTGTCTTGCTATACTTGTGAAGAATTTCCATTGACATAATTATTAATGCAGCTAATTAATGCTATGCTTATCCCTAAACCCTAACCTCAGTAATGAAAAGACAAAAAGTTTTTGCCTAAAATATTTATTTGACATATATTAATATGTTTTTGTTAAAACTTTGTTAACACTTTCCTTATGGGAACCAACAAAAAGTCCTCATAACAACAAAAATATCAGATATTCCTATCCTTGTAGGGATAGGATGGTCTCTCACACACACACACACACACACGCCACAGCACACAGCTACTCTGTCACTTCCTAATACACAGAAACTTTTTTTACTTTTCATTCTTACTTGCAATCCTTCACACTTGCTCACTGCACAAACACACACTGAATGATTTTTTCTCCTCACACTATTTTTGTAGTGTTTTATATTTATTTATTTATTGTTGACAAAAACATCACTATTAAAGTGGGCAGGTTTGGCCTCTGATGCTGACAAGATACATCCACTGACTGAGGTGATCAGAGCATCAGAGAATTGCACACTGGTTTCTTTCCTTTCTTTCTCTCTCTCTCTCTCTCTCTCTCTCTCACACACACACACACACATTCCCTCTTTCCCACCCCATCTGTGTGGCACATATGATGCACGATCTGGCATTATGGAGGAGCTGCTAAGTACACAATTATAACTTGTATATATTATTAATGTGTTAACACAACAGCAACTTAATAACAGTAACTATTTATGATTTAACCACAAGATGAAGGAAAACGAACTGCTGAAGCCTGAACTAGGGGTGAACTAAATAGCCATATGAGCACTCACACTTTTGTGCATTTAAACTCCCATATACCATACACTGTGACATGTTCCATGGGACTGGGTAAAAAAAAAAGCCATTTGTTTGTGCCAGGATACTCAGATGGCAAGATATTTTGAAAGCTTTTCGTGACTGTGAGTCAACATGAAACCATATGTATATTTCAAGGTTTATATAAGATTTATATAAGGTTTTATGTACATGTCTGTGGCAGGCACAGGTTTCCTCACCTTCTGTACTAGGACTGTGTGGAGGCTAAGGGAAATAGTAAGAGAACAGTGTGGGATATAAATAGCAGTGGAAGCATGGGGGATCTGGAGACACAGACCAGAAATCTGGACAGCCTTTCAGTGGCATGTTGATTCATGGAAAGGACATAACGTCCATGGTATGCCTATCTTTCCATTTCAAATGAAGTCTTGGAAAATTATTTGTAGCACTTAAAATGATTTTATCTGCAGTACATGTGGTACATTTTGCTGTATTACCGTATGCATGTACTGTATATTCATAAATATTAATGTAGAAAAAGATTGGTCAAAGTACATCCATTAGTTATTGCTATATTGTGAAGCTCTCTACAAGCCTGCTGAAACAAGGCATGAATAATGAATAATTAATATATATGATGTATATATGTGTATTGCACTTATGCATATGTAACCAGTGCAGACAGTATAAGTGCTGAACAAACAGATCAGTACATAATTGCTCCGTAATCTGTCTGCTGTTGACCACTGTGTGTCATTATGCGCTTTTACAACAAATGATGCTCATCAAATGTTGAGCTTGAAACTTAGTTATAAAAAAATAGTTACTTACTCGACACTGAAGGTTTCCCTCAGTCCTACTCAGTGTTCCTCTCTGCAAGCAGGCTACAGATCCATCAGCAAGACTTGCTCATTACAAGCAGCACTCTTCCCTAGCTTTCATGGGCATCTCGGTACTGTCTCACAAAGAGCTGAATATGTGAGGATGCTGAGGATAGTGGAAAACTGCCTGCACTGGGAAAGAGAGAAGAGGAGAGGAGATGCAAAAGAACTGTTTAAAATAGTAAATCAGAAATAAATATCCGTGCAAGAAATATTTTCCACTGGCCTGCCAAAGCATTAGGAAAAGTTTTAGAACAGCACTGCATTGTTTTTGAAGTTATTTTAGAAGTAGTATTTAGAACCCTGTGTGAATTATTCAGTAACTCCATTAATAGTAAACAGGTATGAAAGTATGCAATTAGGAGTTTAAAGGGTTTAATCCATTTGCCAGAAAGAAGTGAAAAATAAAAGAAGTTAATTTAAGAAAAAAAGTGTTTTGCTGTCATAAAATATAAGACTCAGTGTGCCAGTGTATGACAGATGAATTATAGGAGAATATCTGAAAATCAACTATATACGGTGCCTTGCAAAATATTCATACCCCTGAACTTTTCCACATTTTTTCATATTACACCAACAAACTTAAATGTGTTTTATTGGGATTTTGAAATCTGAAAGGTGTGGCATGCATTTGTATTCAGCCCCCTGTACTGTATTACACAAGCTATAAACATCTCACTGTTCAGTCCATCATCTGAAAATGGAATGAGTATGGCACAATTCCAAACCTACCAAGATATGGCTGTCCACCTAAACTGACAGCCCAGGCAAGGTGAGTACTAATTAGAGATGCAGCCAAGGGCCTGGTCATTCTGGAGGAGATGCAGAGCTCCACAGCTCAGGTGGGAGAATCTGTCCACAGTAGTAAGAACAAAACCATTCACATTTGCAGTTTGCCAAAAGCCATATAGGGGACACAGCAAACATATGGAAGAAGGTGCTCTGGTCAGATGAGACCAAAGTTAAACATTTTGGCCTAAATGCAAAATGCTATGTGTGGCAGAAAACTAACACCGCACATCACCCTGAACACACCATCCCCACCATAAAACATGGTGGTGGTAGCATCATGCTGTGTGAAAGCATTTCTTCAGCAGGGTCAGAGAAGCTGGTCAGAGTTTATAGGAAGATGGACGGAGCTAAATACAGGGCAATCCTGGAGGGAAACCTCTTAAGGGCTGCAAAAGACTTGAGACTGGGTCAGAGGTTCAGCTTCCAGCAGGACAACGACTCTAAACATACAGCTAGAGCTATAATGGAATGGTTTAGAGCAAAGTATATTCATGTCCAGACCTAAATCCCATTGTGAATCTGTTTCAATACTTGAAAATTGAGCTTGAGCATTTTTGCAAAGAAGAATAGGCAAAAATTCAGCATGTAGATTTGCAAAGCTAGTAGAGACATAGGACAAGATTTCATTGCAGCTGTCATTGCAGGGAAAGGTGGTCCTACAAAGTATGGACTCAGTGGTCTGAATACAAATGCACACCACACTTTTCAGATTTTTATTTATTAACATTTTTGAAAACTATGTATCATTTTCTTTTCACTTCACAATTACTTGTTTCTTTGTGTTGGCTATCACATAAAAGCCCAATAAAATACATTTGAGTTTGTGGGTTTAATGTGAAAAAAAATAGAAATGTTCAAGCTGGAGGCACGTGCGGCTCGGGAAAACACCGCTTCCCATTGTGCTTCCTGAACGATACCGCGGCTATCCCGTCCAGTGTGCTGGGTTTCTCCTACAGTGCGAACTTTTCTTCACTGCCCAAGGGAGGCTATCAGATGAGCAGAAGGTCACCCTGGTGATCAGCGTACGGAGTGACAAGGCACTAGAGTGGGCCACAGCGGTCTGGTCAAACACGCTAGAGTTTAGGACTGTGGTCGCCGCCAGCCGGTGGAATGAGCCAGCTATTAAGGCGGCTTTTCGCAGAGGCGCCTGGAGTCAGACACCCAGGTACCCGGCGGACTCTGGACCTCCTGACCGGCAAGTACTGGTGGGCTACCATGAGTAAAGATGTCAATGACTTTGTGAGTTCATGTTCTGTCTGTGCTCAAGTCCTTGCCAGTGGGCAAACTAGTGCCCCTACCCACTCCATCAACTTTGTGACCGATCTACCACCTGCACAAGGTAACACAGTCATCCTGGTTACAGTAGATTGGTTCTCGAAGTCGGTGTGAGTCATAGCCATGCCTAGTTTGCCCACAGCTCTAGACACCAAGGAGGTCCTGTTTGGAACCCCCGAGGACATTGTCAGCGACCGTGGACCCCAGTTCACCTCGAGAGTTTGGACCAACTTCATAAATAAGCTCGGGGTCATGGTGAGCCTCACCTCCGGTTACCATCCCCAGGCCAATGGACAAGCTGAAAGGGTTAATTAAGAGCTGTTGAAGTTCCTGAGGATGTTTTGCCACCAGCGTCCTCAGGACTGGGTGAGGTACTTGCCCTGGGTGGAATACACCCAGAATTTACTAAAACACTATGCTACTAACCTCATCCCCTTTCAGTGTGTCCTAGGTTTCCAACCTCCACTGTATCCTTGGGATGCATCCATAACCGACACTCCAGCCGCCGATGCCTGGTTTAAGAAGTGCGAGCGAGTCTGGGCCCTCACTAACCAGAATCTGGGTAAAGCCATTCGTCAGATGAAGCGACAGGCCGACCGATGTCGGGGGAGACTCCATGATACCGCCCCGGGGACAAAGTTTGGATTTCCAAAAAGACCCTCCCTCCAACGCTCGGTAAGAAGAAGCTGGCTCCCCGTTATTGAGATCCGTTCCCTATTCTCAGGCAGATTAATGAAGCTACTTATCGAGTGCAACTTCCCCGGGCTTCATAGTAATATCCACCCTAGGTTTCATGTCAGCAGAAGGACCTTTTTGACACAGGGGAGGGCCCCCGTGCTCCAGGACCAGTGGAGGTTGAGGGTGAGGCCACCTACATGGTCCAGGAATTACTCAACTCCAGGGGCTGAAGAGGACAAATTGAGTAGAAGTGGAGGAGAACAGTTGGGTCATGGCGAGGGACATTCTGGACACCCTGCTTAAGAGCGATTTCCATCAGCATTTCCCCAGCAAACCAGCTCCTCGCAGGCCCGGAAGGCCCAGTGGAAGAAGGAGGGCTCCGGGAGGGGGTGGGGGGGCTCTGTTACGTCAGCGGCCACCAGGGGCCAACCTACTGCCACCACGGCTTCATCCACCAGGAAGAAGTAGTACTCAGCCAGATTGTATACACCTGGGCCTATTTGGGAGGAGAGCTTCCCACTGGCTTCTCCTCCTTATTTATAGAGCTTTCTGGCTGAGCTTCCCTGTGGGTCAATGTTTCTATCTGCCTTGTTACTGTTTTGCTACGTCACGCTATGCTTAGCTTTAAGATTTCCAGTCAAGTTCATGTTTTTGATCTGCTACGTTTTGCTAAAGATTAAAGTCAAGTTCATGCTTATTATCCTCACTTTTTGTCTCTTAACTAACATCACGTTTTTGCCTGAGTTCTGGCCAGAGTCATTTGTTCATCTCGGACTATTGTCTTCAGTTTTGTGTTTGCTCGAGTTTATTGGTGACTGTTTAGTTTTCTCCCCACTCTGTGTCGTGTTTACGTTGTTTCACTTTCTGTTAAATAAAACCGTGAATTCTTCCTACGCCTCGAGTCTGGTCTGGGTTTTTACAGTACAACAAAAGACAAATATTATTAATGTGAACATGAGCTGCTCTGTTATGCATTAAGTGTTCACTCCTTTTTTCTTTATTTGTCTGGTTGCCAATATAGCCACATTTCTTTTCTAACACTTATATTAGTCTCATATCCACAAATTCTGTCCATTTTTTATGTAATCATGCCCAACTTTAGCAGAATAAACTGACAGCGATGCCCACAGGCTGTTCAGAGATGTCGACAAATCATCGTTTTTTGTCCCTTTGCTGGCTAACCAATTACTGGTGTACTCGGATGCATGGGATGGAGCGTTGCCTTGCATCAGTATCATGGATCATTTGAATGATGCTGGCTTCTTCTAGTACCACTGATTGAGAATGGTGGCCTCCAAAAATTTTGGGGTTCATATTCAATCCTTCAACATTCAATATGGTTCAACCCATTGTTCAGCCCATATCAGCAAGCCTCTCCCACCTTCCTGGTGCTGCAGTCAAACTGATGTGCAATGTCAGTCAGCAATTCAGCTACAGGTCTATGCATAAGGTCCATCCAGTGCCACTCTCATCCCATCCATCCACAAAATCTTTGAAAAGTCTGTCTTCAGGTATTGTTTTGCACATTCTTGATACCTTTGCTTGTTTTTGTTTTTTTTTAAGGGTGGCAGGTTTTCTGTCTTTCTGACCATGCCAATCACATGAAGCACTTGTACTTCTGCAGAGACCATGAAGGTTTTTGTTCTGGAAGATGATGGCACTTAAAGCCTACATCCTGGCTACATCCTGTCTCTTGTGGATAATTTGTGCCTTTTCTTCTCAATGTTTTTTTTGCATCCCAAACCTCTTGATTGTGTGGTCATCATTACTCAACATCTTTGCAATTTCAGTCGATTTATATCCCTCTTAAACCCAGGTGACTTTTTTTGCCATATCACAATCTGTTAGGTCTCTTTTTTAAATTAAAATATTAATTCAACACAGTATAGTATTTAATTTAAATTAATATTTTATTATGAATGAACTTAAAAATGAAAGGCCACCAGGCTACTATTTTTTAAGTTAAATCAACAAATCTAAAAAAAAAAATATTATAGTAGAATAATTAGGTACAAAGTTTAGAATATACAGTATAGCATGCAGGTACAAACAAAAATACTAACCATACAAATGGAATAAAAAAAATAACTGTCCAGCATATATTTATTGGATGATGTAGCTGATCTTGCAAAAAAAATTGAATCTAGGTAGCCCCTGAGTAGCTACTGGACTTAACTTAGATATACCAATTGATTTGTTGAACATAGAACTGAATAACTAAATATAACATTGACCTACACCCCGAACCAAGGAAAGCACATTATTTATTTAGTGCAATTTATTAGACATATTAAAAGGCAAGTTTTGCCTGACTATTAAAATAAGAATGACCTAGTCTTTGTTATAATGACTCCCAAACAGATATGGATTATATACTGTGGGAACGATTTTGCAAAAAGAAAATCAATGGAGCTGCTGCCACTATGGCGGTTGAGTGATGCCAGCATGTTGAGCAGATATGGAAATGATGATTGCTCCCATAGGAATGTGGTGAGACTGCAATGCGGGAACATAATTGATCGACTGTGACACCCACAGTCCCAAACAACTTATTCACATTGCTTCACTCCAAAATAGCTTAAGGTTTTGGGATCATTGGATGCTCCCACTCCGGAGCAACTTCCATCACATTTATCATTAACAGCAGTGTTTCTTGTTTCTGCTTTGACACCTTTGGCTGGGACCCCAGCAGTGAAATGCTTCTAAGGGAAGTTATTCTGGTGAAACAGTACTTTCTCGGCATCACTTTCTCCCACTTTATTTCTCCGAGTCTCTGAGTCACTCAACTCCTCCTGAACTGTGCTTGAAAATCAAGTAATTTCAGTTTTTAACTTTTAGTTTTTTGTATGAAGAAAAAGTTTTTAAACTGTATAATATATATTTTTTTAATTTAATAAAAACATTCAAACATAAAAACATTTAATAAAAAACAAAAACTGACATCTCTTATGCAATTTCTATTGACAGACATTTTTGAAAATGAAAATTTCTGCAATCTCAGCATGTTTGGAATTGATTTTTTTTTAACCTTGTATGCAATATATACACATTCTTGTTGCTTATACATATATTAATTAGATTAAAGGACTTGCAGTGCATTAAGAGAATACAGTGTGTGGCAACATGCCTTCAGTCCTGGAAAAAACTGTAAGTTGTGAGGTGGGACCCGTGGATCAGACATGTTTGTCTAGCACATCCCACAAATCAGATTGATTGACATGTTCTTTAAACCATTCCTGAACAATTTTTCCAGGGTGCCGAAAGAGGCCACTGCCATTAGGGAATACTGTTCCCTTGAAGGGGTGTACTAGGCCTGCAACAATGTTTAGGTAGGTGCTATGTGTCAAACAGAATCCACATCAATGCCAGGACCCAAGTTTCCCAGCAGAACATTGCCCAGAGCATCGCACACACTGCCTCCACCAGCTTGCCTTCTTCCTATATTGTACCCTGGTGCTATCTCTTTCTTATGCAACCAATAACTATCTATTTATCGGAAGACCTGTGTTTTGGAGATGCTCTGACTCAATTATCTAGTCATCACAATTTGACCCTTGTAACAGTCGCTCACTTCCCCTTTTTCTTGTTTCCAACACAACACCTGTTACTTGCTGCCTAATATAACCCAAACCTTGACAAGTGTCATTGTGACAAGATCATTAGTGCTATTCTCTTCACCTGTTGGAGTTTTTAATTTTATGGCTGATTGGTGTATGCAGTGATGCTGTATACTGTAACATGCTATCAAATGACCTTGATGTCAACACCCGTGTATTTATATAGAACTCTGCCCAGTGGCTTTTATGCTTGAAGTAGTTCTCAAAGCAGTGGCATTTACACTTTATGTAGTATGGCAGGCCAAGGCTACAACACATTAGTGACTCAGGGAATTTTAAACAATGCACTCTCCGTAAAAAATACTAATCTGCATCCTCATGAAATGTTGTTTCTTCTATTTACCTATATCAAGTAGTGGTGATTTACAGTCAGTCAGTCATTTTCTGTACCGCTTATTCCCAGTTACGGGGTCACGGGGGAGCCGGTGCCCAGCCGGCAAC
>JAOTRJ010000045.1:9219201-9233778 GCA_028564905.1 Leptodoras praelongus | reverse complement strand
AACCGGAGTACCCGGAGGAAACCCACGCGAACACGGGGAGAACATGCAAACTCCACACAGAAATTTCCCAGGTCGCCTACCCGGGGATCGAACCCGGGTCCTTCTTGCTGTGAGGCGACAGCGCTATCCACTGCGCCACCGTGCCGCCTGGAGATTTACATCTTTAGGTAATTACAGGCATGGATGTATGTACTTTAAATCTTGCAGATACATATTAAAATGCCAAACAATAAGGTGTGTGTACATAGTGCACATGGATTGTACTCTATAGTGCACTGTGTATTAACTGAAAGTCATAATATAAAAAAGCTCCCATGAGCAGTATCCAAAAATAAAAGTCACGATTAAAAATTGACCCACCCCCCCCAACTTTTTTTATGCCTTGATCATGTCAAGAGTGATACCCCTTGAGCATTTTTCCCTGAAAACACTCATTACAAATGTCATTAATTTCCTAATTAGAGCCTTTACCTTTTTGAAGCGGACAACAGGGAATTAAAGTGGCCCCTGCCAACGTGTCATGAAATTCGCTCACATAACAGGCTGGGAAAAGGCCTGAGATATAAGGGCATGGCAATGATTTTAATATCACACGCAATTAGCCGACAGAGGGCGCTGCTCCCCTATCAGGCGCTGGATAAAACCCGCATACTGCAGCACTACAGAGGTTCATTTCAGATTACTGTAGGGTACATAGTACAGTGTTTACTGGGGTAATATGCGGTTTTGAACGTGGTATAAATGAAAGCACGGGATGTATTGTATTATGTAGCCTACTCGTATCATCATGCACGCTTAAAAAAAATGAATGAATAAGAAGTGACAAGGCTCTTGAGGTCGGGATCTCCTTAGAGTATGGAGAAAGCTATTTACTCTCACGAAGGTTGGATTTGGAGAAAAATCTTCCTGCATAGTCTGTAGAAATGAGACACACAGCGTGGATGTGTTGTTTACTACAGCCATTTAAAATATTAGAACGTCAGTGTAGTCGTGGTTGCCATATTTTGCGGGTTTATGCATATCCAACGGAGAGCGCTGGATTTTAACGGGATCACCACACACACACACACACACGTCAGTACCGAGCGGCGCTGTCCGTGGTGCCCATCCCTGTCTTCGTCTATATGCCGAGGGTTTAACAGAGTAGAAAAACTCAATCATTATAAATAAGTAGCAATAATGGTGATAAATACGAGTGATACTTATACTCATGTGCATTACAAGTAGCAGACGAGCGGCTCGCGGACGCAGTGCACGGAGCTGAGCTTAACACGAATGCACTAACGTGTTAATGGATCGAGGGTTAATGAAACTGAGTCCACCACAAATGCACAAGCGCGAAATACACGGTGGGATCGAAAAGTTCATGAGCGGCGTCTGTGCCCACCTGCCGCGAACGCGTTTTACTGAATGCGAGAAACTGTTTTGCTGAGTCGGGATAACGCGGTGCGCAACATGCACGCGCTGTGAACAGCGCCACGGCGTAGAGTCACGCAAAAGCCTCGTGATTCAGAAATATCCAAAACGACGAATACAACGCAACTACGTTTTATTTAAGATCTCAACGCTTTAAGTGAAGTATGTAATATCTCTCTTTCTCACACACACACACACACACACGCCCTGACTACCAGTGACAAAACGGGCGCGCGCTGATCACATCTCATACTGGTGTAATATTTATCGGAATGTTCTTTATGATACCCAAAATGCGCGAGACTGCATACCCGCATAGCCACCAACCAAAGCCATCCCGGCACTAACACTTTCATTTAAACTAAGTGGCTGAGTTCAGCATCTGGGAGAGAGTCGCGAAGGGGTGGAGAGAGAGAGAGAGAGAGAGAGAGAAAGAGAGAGGGACTCTGCAATATCATGCGCGAGCGCCTCTCGGAGTGCCGCAGATACACGGGCTGCGCTCACACACGCGCGCGCGTACACACAAACACACGCACTCGTACGCAGGAGCGCGCGCACGGACGGACGGAGAACGAGGGACAGAGGAAGAGTGGGGATCTTGGCCACACACTTCTATGCGAGCTCCTTCGGGATTTACAACTTCTCTTTCTTCCCCGCATTTTTTTTTTTTGCTCCTTCGTTTCGGCGTCGCTCCAGACTGCGGAGCCTGTTTCTAAAACTCTGCTGTGCCACTGACACAAACGGAGGGAGAGCTCGTGCGCAAGCAACCGAAGACGTAAAGTTCAGGCGATTTTATTGGAAATATGTCTGATTGAAGAAGACGGGATTTTTTAAAGATGTTGTTCATCTCGAGTTAGAATGGATTGGAACGTCTGAGGTAGATGTTTTATTTGTGGTATAGAGTAAAGTACAGGCGCGTTTCATTGTCTAGCTATAGTGTGTGAATTCCAATATGAGTCTTGAATGCGTTTAATTGCAGGACTATGCTGGGTTCAGGGTACCGGAGCCATTCATGGTGAGGAAAAGAAACACTAAAGAGTATATAGTATATTTGGGGAAAGGAGGAGAGATCGGGTCTTCAGCGCAATTCCTCTGTAGTTGAAACACGCGCCGAGAAAACGGAAAAGGCAAACCCTTTATTATTCCACCAAACTGTTGATGAAAAAGAACTTTGCGTTTTTCTTCCCCCGAACACGGTGATTAGAGCGCGAGCGCGATGAGGAATACCGGCACTACGGACTGCCTCTCTTACTGCTTTCTGCTGCTGCAGCTGCTGACTCAGCCCGCGGCCAAGCAAGTGCTGCGCTACCGCCTGGCTGAGGAGGGTCCCGCCGACGTGCGCGTTGGGAACGTGGCTGCCGACCTCGGCATCGTTGCCGGCTCCGGGGAAGTAACTTTCACCCTTGAGTCTGGCTCTGAGTACTTCAAGATCGACAACATTACCGGTGATTTGAGCACCAACGAGCGGCGCATTGACCGCGAGAAGCTGCAGCAGTGTCAAATGATATTCGACGAGAATGAGTGCTTTATAGACTTCGAGGTGTCCGTGATCGGGCCCGCGCAGAGCTGGGTAGACCTGTTCGAGGGTAAGGTCATCATTTTAGACATAAACGACAACACGCCGTCTTTCCCGTCGCCTGTGCTCACTCTGTCCGTGGAGGAAAACAGGCCGATCGGCACGCTTTATCTGTTGCCCACGGCCACTGACAGGGATTTCGGCAGAAACGGGATAGAGAGGTACGAGCTGATTCAGGACAGCGGGGAAAGCTCTGTGCGCCGGATAGGCTCCGGAGGCTCCGCTAATGTCGACTCTCATATGGGCAAAAGAAGATTTGACGACGGCGCGGCTCGGAGTAGCGTGTTTGAACTTCAGGTCGCTGATACGACAGACGGAGAGAAGCAGCCGCAGCTGATTATTAAAGGCGCGCTGGACAGAGAGCAGCGCGACTCTTATGAGCTGACTCTGCGCGTCAGGGACGGCGGCGACCCCCCGCGCTCCTCTCAAGCCATCCTCAGAGTGATGATTACAGATGTGAATGACAACAGTCCGCGTTTTGAGAAGAGCGTGTACGAGGCAGACCTCCCTGAGAACAGCTCCCCTGGCGCCCCCATCCTCCAGCTTAAGGCAATGGATGCTGATGTTGGGGTTAATGGCCAGATTGAATATGTTTTCGGGGCAGCCACTGAATCAGTGCGGCGACTGCTGCGGTTAGACGAGAGCACAGGCTGGCTTAGTGTATTACACAGGATTGATCGTGAGGAAGTAAGTCAGCTGCGGTTCACTGTCATGGCCCGTGATCGTGGTCAGCCTCCCAAGACAGACAAGGCAACCATGATTATCAATATCAAAGATGAAAACGACAATGTCCCAAATATCGACATAAGAAAAATTGGACGCATTTACCTGAGAGATGGTGTGGCAAATGTAGCAGAGGATGTGGTGGTAGACACACCTATTGCATTAGTCCAAGTGTCTGATCGTGACAAGGGACCGAATGGTGTCGTGACATGCACCGTGGTTGGTGATGTGCCCTTCCAGCTGAAGCCTGCGAGTGAGATAGAGGGTGACATGAACAAAAAGAAATATTTCCTGCACACGTCAGCACCACTCGACTACGAAGCTGTGCAGGAGTACAATGTCGTCATAGTGGCCGTGGATTCAGGCAGCCCTAGTTTGTCTGCAAACAACTCATTAATCGTCAAAGTTGGAGACATGAATGACAATCCACCTATCTTTAGCAAAAGCACAATGGAGGTCTCGTTTCCAGAGAACAACGCGCCTGGTGAACGTGTATTAACTGTAGTGGCCTTAGATGCAGACAGTGGTAAAAATGCAGAAATCTCATACTCACTGGACTCCTCTGTGAATGGAATATTTTCCATTGACCCAGACAGTGGTGACATCCGTGTAAACACTATACTTGATAGAGAGCAAACAGAGCGCTATGAGTTCAAAGTAATAGCCAAAGACAAAGGTGTGCCTGTTTTACAGGGCTCAGCTACAGTGGTGGTACTGGTGGCAGACAAGAATGACAACGAACCAAAGTTTATGCAGGATGTTTTCACTTTCTACGTAAAGGAGAACCTGCAACCCAACAGCCCTGTAGGCATGGTAACAGTAATGGATGCAGACAAAGGGCATAATGCTGAGATGAGCCTCTACATTGAGGAAGAGGAAGAGATTTTCTCAATTGAGAACAACACAGGAACCATCTTTTCTACTGTAGCATTTGACCGTGAACAGAAAACCACCTACTCCTTCCGTGTTAAGGCTGTTGATGGCGGGGACCCATCTCGATCAGCCACGGCCACCGTCTCACTGTTCATCATGGATGAAAATGACAACCCACCAGCAGTCACTTTTCCCCTTAACAGCTCCTACACTCTGCTACCTCCATCCAGCAATTTGAGAACAGTCGTCCGGACAGTCATAGCTACTGATACCGATACGGGTGTCAACGCTGACCTCAGCTTTAGCATTGTCGGTGGCAACCCCTTCAAGTTATTTGAGATTGACTCTGCCACTGGGGTTATCTCATTAGTGAGTAAGCTAGAACAGAAGCACTATGGCCTCCACCGCTTGGTAGTGCAAGTTAATGACAGTGGGGTTCCATCGCAGAGCACCACCACTCTAGTGCATGTCTATGTCAATGAAACACTCTCCAACTCCACCATAGTTGAAGCCAAAATTGCTAAGAGCCTTGGCACTCCCCTCAATGCAGACATTGCTGGAGACCCCAACTATGACCTGGGCAAGCAGCGTTTAAGCATTGCTATCGGTGTGGTGTCTGGCATCATGACCGTCATCCTCATCATCCTCATCGTGGTCATGGCCCGCTACTGCAGGCCCAAGAACAAGAATGGGTATGAGGCTGGTAAGAAAGACCACGAGGACTTCTTCACCCCACAGCAGCATGACAAGAACAAGAAACCCAAAAAAGACAAGAACAAAAGGAAGTCTAAGCAGCCACTCTACAGCAGCATTGTCACAGTCGAGGCATCAAAGCCTAATGGACAGCGCTATGATGGTGTCAACGAGAAACTCTCGGACAGCCCTGGAATGGGGCGTTATCGCTCTGTTAATGGTGGGCCTGGAAGCCCAGACCTTGCTCGCCACTACAAGTCCAGCTCACCTCTACCTACTGTTCAGCTCCATCCACAGTCACCCACAGCAGGGAAAAAGCACCAGGCTGTTCAGGATCTGCCACCGGCCAACACCTTTGTGGGCACCGGAGATAACATATCCATTGGATCGGACCACTGCTCTGACTACAGCAGCCAAACCCTCAACAAGTACAACAAGCAGGTAAGGACATACCTCATTACCCTACAACAGTAGTTACATTTCTTTCATTTTTTTAAATCATTATTTCTTTGTAGTAATGTAATAGCATACATGTGTACTTTATATTTGATCTGTCTGTTTCTCTGAATCAGTCGCTTAATAATGACATTAAATTTAATCAGAAAAAATGGCATCAGATCCTAGATTGGTCAGGGATATCTGAGCTTGCTGTGCTGAACCCTTGTTGTGGATATATGGTGTTTTGAGGCTGTGTTCACAGTGCAGCAGAGGTGTCAGTGTGTGTGACCTCTGCTCGTGTGTGTGTGTGTGTGTGTCAGAGGAGTGGATGGGATCACACATGGCTCTGGTTTGCAGCTATTTTGTCACAGCAGTGGGCCTGTGGCTGGCGCTAATGCTTCTTAACGCCAGGTTAAGAAATTTCAGCCACTACTTTCTGGGACACTAAAAGTGAGATAAGAGAAGGGGGGTGTATGTGTTGGGGGTGGTGTTGTGAGGGGTGTGGTTGGGTGGAGAGATTGAAAACGGTGGAATGTTAGTGGTGGTGTCGTGTTCTATATTGCTCCTTGAGGGTGAGTGGGAACAGGTGGCCAAGAGGTTACATTTAACATTCTTGTGCACTTGTACGTCTGGATCAATTCACTGACTCGACCGTGAAATCCCCATTTCTCTCTCTGTCCTTCTTGCCACCCCATTTCCAATTTCTCTCCCTTTCTTATCTACCTCATCCCATTTCAGTTTCACTCCTCCGCTTTTTTCCCTGTCTCTTTCTACAACCATTAAAAAAAAAAAACTTTTTTAGCTCTGCAGACTTAACAAGGAATTCATATTCTGAGCCATGCATGCGAATTAATCAGTTCATGTTGTTATTGTTCTCTCTCCGGTGGAGCAGAGAGGAAGAAAACGAGGTAAATACATGATGAAGTCAGCTCTTTATTTTGTATTTAATGGAAAGGAAGAAAGAAAGAACGCTTGGTCTGTTGTTTCATGTGTTTTCTGTGGCAGCCTGATAAATTATTAATCATTTACAAAGTTCGACAAGCAACTGCTCTTGCATTCGTAAATATTCATCTCCTAGAACAAGACAAATATTTCTGCTTTCAAAGTTTTATGTCTCCCTGAAATTTTTAATGTTTCTTCACTTTCCATGTGTTTTAGTATCTTCTTGCACACATTCCCAGGTTTTCTCACACACACAGTAACCAAGTCCTTTTTTTTCTCTATTGATATCTATTTGCTTCAATTTTTTTCTACCATCTCTGCCTCTCTTTCTCTTCGAGTCTCTCTTCACTGTCATCCTCACATTTCTGCTGTGTCCTTGCCCAAATTACTGTTTACTGCTTCTTGCACTCTTTCTTTGTGGTTTCCCTATCCATCAACAAATCACTTTTAGACCTTCATCTCTCTCTCTCTCTCTCTCTCTCTCTCTCTCTCACACACACACACACACACACAGCCGTTAATGTACCATGCAGAGGCGTGAGTGCTCGCTTGTGAGAGGAGTGAAACACATTGCTTATGTTTCTTATAGATGTCTCATACATAATTAATCACACACTCTATTTGGTGTCATAGCACATGTATTGTGTGTGCACATACTGCGCTTAGATATAAGCAGGTTGTATATTTCAGCACTGCAGTGGTTTCTGTTTGCTGAGGACGCTACCGCACGGCCGACTTTTCCTCGTAAGGTGTGTGGCGCAAGGCTTCCTAGCAATATGCAATTACCGCTCCTTAAACACGAGGCTCTATCAAGTCCAGCTCTGTTTCCCTGCCGACAATTTAACAGGAGCTCCCTTGATATTTTATTGAACATTATCAGGACTAGCCAATGTGCCCCTGCAAAACCCATTAAGTTTGCTGCAAAGAAAAACAGTCTATATCTAATTCATTTTAAGGAGCAGTTATTAGAATTTAATTGTAGCGATCGACTGCTGGGAGCCCTGTACATTTTCTGCTTGCTTTTGTGTGTGAAATTGGACTTCACGTGTGTTGACATTTGCATTGACGCTAAAAGGGAGTTCATTTCTCTCGCCCTCCTTCTCTCACACTCGCTATTATTCACACCCTCTTCCTTTCCTTATTCATGCCTTAAAATTTACTTGATGAAATCTATCTGAAATGAACCTATATAGAATTGTCTCGCTCTAATTTATAGGATCAAGTGACTGGAAATGGACCTTGGTTTATAAAGGGTTTATTTGTAGGGAGGATTTTTTTTTTCAGGGGTAACTGAAAAGCCTCACCTTACCGGATTTCTGCAGTTGATCGTGTCAGTGAAAAAAAAAAAAATGTAACCAATGAACAGCTTGTATTCGAGAGAATGCCATGCCCTTGTAGTGAATGATCCCTGAAATTGCATGTTAAGCTGCAGAGTGGTCTTTCTGATCGTATTTGATTTCAGATCCTGTTGTACGACACCTGAGATGTTTCCTCCCTTCTTCTTCTTCTCTCTCTCCATCTCTCTCGCTCGTTCTCTCTCTCTTCCACTGACTTTCTGTCTGGTGAAAGAAGAAAGACACAGACAAGAAAGAAGTCCCTGTTAGCTGGCTTGAGAAAGGTCTCTGCTGTTCTGTGTGTGTGTGTGAGAGAGAGAGAGAGAGAGAGAGAGAGAGAGAGAGTGGGCTAGAATGCTCTGGTCTTGTGAATGTGTGGTCTTTCAGGTAACCTTGCTCCATCACTCTCCGTCAACCACACACACACACACACACACACACACACACACACACACACAGGCAGCTTTCCAGATTCTGATAGGTAATCGTAGCTTGGCCGTATCCCTTGCACAAAAGACATTTAAGAGGTCATTAATTTAACCCAGTGCAGGTGTGTGTTCGAGTTTCAGCTCACACTGTGCACATGGGAGTTCGGAAAATGATATATTTGACATTTTTAGCTTTATAGGAAGTGCTTTATAGGAAGGGCCATGTTTTAACTTGAGGCTTTTGTTTTTCTTCAAAAAAGTCAAAAACCACAATGTTCATATTATAATGCTATTTTATAATCAAATCGAATTCGCATTATTAGTCTTTTCGAAGCCAAACCTTTCCAGCATTTTTGTAAAAAGTGGTCTGAGTTTTGAGTCACTCAGATCCGATGCGCATATTATTAGGTGGTGATGTGGTAACTTTGAGGTTGACCTTTTGGATATATTTCACCATGTTTGTCAGCCGAGAACATGACACTCAAGACTCAGTTACTGATATCTGACTGAAATCTATCTTCCAGTGACAGATCTAGCTTGCTAGCAACTGACCAGCCAGCAAGTTATGTCCTAAAGCTACTTAAAGTACAAGACAGGTTCATAGCTGAATTTAGGGTAAACAGACGCCGAGTCAGTCTGAGGTAAATACACAGAGGATCAGATTTCCCGAGTGTGCACACAGAGCACATTCAGACGTTTCCAGTTTGCAAGTCAAGCACATTCACAGATCTTTGCATTCTTTAGGAGAGGAAAAAAGTCGAAAGGTTTTTCTAAACCATTTTAAGTATTTTATTAAAAGTAAAAAAAAAAAAAAAATCAGTTTAAAATTATACAGTGAGGAATACTTTAGAATAGTCTCATGACTTTTATTCTAATGCATTTTATGGTCATTATCCTCATGCTTTCCGCATGTCTCAAGAATGCGCAAATATAATTGTTATAAATGCGTAAAGGAATGGTTCTTCTTTCAGTCTCTGGGCCCTGCGCCTAAATAGCAAATCTAAAAGGCGTGAATATTAAACGTGGATCCACTGTAATTATTCTTTGATTAAATTTGTTATGATAGCAGTAATGGAAATTGGGTTGCAGGCGTTGTAGCCTCAGCCTCAGACAACAGGATAAACCAACAAAAAACAAACGAAAAATATACCTTGCAGCCTCGCATCTCTATCAGCGCTTTGCTGGGTCTCCTTGGTGCTGAGCTTTTCCACTTTGCGTAGGGAGCATGCCAGTTTGAACTTCTACAAACACAAAACTGACACACCCAAATTAGGCTTACCCTCAGAAATTGTGTGTGTGTGGTTGTGTGTGTGGTTGTGTGTGTGGTTGTGTGTTGTCACAGTCAGTATTCCTTTGCACTCAAGTTTTCTTACCATTGGGTAAGCCCTATGTAAATCAAGCACTCGTTTGCATTGAATAAGCATCAATTTTTGACCAAAGAAAAACTGAAGTAAAAGCTTCTTTTGTTCTTTTGTTTTAAAGCTTTTTGTTTTACAGCCCTCTGGAAGGGAATGTTTACTCACGATGCAAAATAATTAAAGAATTGCTTTTAAAAATATAGCTGAAAGTTTTAGCAGTTTTCCGCATTCACAGTTAAGTCATCATTAGGTGAGACGTATGATAGAATGAGGCTGCTTTGCTCCAGCCATAAATTGCTAGGTGCTCGCTTCAGCATAGTGCCACTCTTCTGTCTTCATTACGCTCAGAGCTTTTTTCATCAGTGTAATGCGCTGTAACCCTGCGGTAATTTAGGCTACTCAATGACATCCAGTAGTTTTCATTAAAAAGACAAGTGGCAGTTTACTCCATCATTCAATCATGCAAGCAAGCTGGGTAAGGGTGGTTTAAAGATCCAGGAAATTGCATTAACAGCATAACAAATGCAGATACTTTTGTAAAAAAAAAAAAAAAAGTCACCAAGTTCAAATTAGATCACCTGCTGGCTCCTTTACTGAGCTCTTAAGGGGATTTTGATCCCTCGGAAATAGAGACAAAAGGCCGCTTAGGCCTTGTAAATACTGGCAGATGGGACAGAGTTAAAAAGGAATTCAGAGATCAAGATGGGGGAAGAGAAAAAGGTTCAGAAAGACCGACTCACAGACAGATGAAAGTAATGAACACCTAAATGATCCCAGAAGGCACCGCATGCGGTGTGGATTTGAAGAGGCCACAAACACATGGCCGGGAAGGCGGGGATGGGCATGGGGGAGTTTTCGGAAGCCAAGACGCAACATGAGCTACAAAGAAAGGAGTGCATAAGAGTCTCTTCAAATCCATTTGCATATGCAAATATGCATTTAACTCGACTCATATTTGTGTCAAATTTGCACTTCATCATTGCTGACTGATCTGTGACCTGCTGGAGCATGAACTGGGAGACCGACGAAATGCAGACCAACGTGCTCATGAAACATTACACATAATAGTGTGATGATAGGAAAAGTAATGTTCCAGCAGAGAGACTCGTTTGCTGCCACAGTCATCACCATCATGCAAAACAGTGTGCGTAAATCGGTTCTGTCTTTGACTGAGTGATAAGAATCATATCAGTTAACGTTTCAGGACAATTATAGTAGCATTTTTATTTGTTGTAGGTTTCGGTTAGATTATGTTCTTAAGTAGCTCAAGCAGTTCATTCCAGCTTATGTAATTCTTGTTGCCTTTTCTCCCTTTCCTTGATCTGTAAGTAAATTGTAGTGATGGAACCTGAAAAGCATGTAGGCACATGTGTAATGTTTCTCACAATAAGCTGATGAAATCAACATCTCAAAGAGAGAGAGAGGGGTGGAGAAGACGAGCGTAAATGGAGGTGCCTTTTGATTGGTGGACAGCGTACTGACTGTATGGCAGCGGCGGTGTCTTTTGCCCGGTGGAATGTGTGATTTCATTTTCGACAAAGCGCAGCAGGGTCTGGAAAACAAACAAACAAAAAAAGTTGCTTTCAACTGTAAAGAGAAACAGGTAAAACCAGCCCTGCTTCAGCCTAGATACAGCAGAGAAGAGCTCATAGGAGCTCATAGGAGACATAGCATTCTGCTTGGCACATGGATTTGGGGCATGCTGTACTCTCTAAGCAGCAGTTCTGTGAGTGTGTGTGTGTGTGTGTGTGTGTGTGTGTGTGAGTGTGTGTGTGTGTGTGTGTGTAGTCATTCACGATGCTGTGTTGGTTTCATATCATTGTTCTCCCTCTGCTTCTCATCTTTTTAAAACCATGTGTGTTTAAACTGAACATCGCTTAGTACCGTTGTAGGGCAACACAAGGGAGCAGTTGGCTGTCAACACAGAGGAGAGCAGCAGCGATCAGATGGCTCGCTCTTGCTTCTAAGCTGCACAAAGAGAATGGCCTCTTTTTTATTTATTTCTTTACTTTTTTTGTTACAGGAGAACTCCTGCAAAGCATTTTCACACTACTGTGCTTGCCTATAGAGCCACAGCCTTATTTTACCTGCAGCTATGTTGTGCATTGTAAGGGTTATAGAGGATTTTCTGTGATAAAGGTATTTGTGTTTGTGTGTATATGTGCATTATGAGTTTACTTTAGTTGTGTGTTAGTGTCTCTAAGGGCTGAACCACCTGTTGTGGTGTACAGTTTAGCATACTATTCTGTTTTTGGACATTTCAATGACTATCAGATATCTTAGTTAATAGTTAATACTAAAATATATATTTAAAAAAATATTTTTAGAAAGTGCTTTATTGCTACATAAGTGTCTTGTATGCAGCGTGTAGTTCACTGCATGTAGTGTACACCTTTTGAGATTCAGCCGCTAATATGTTTGTGTTAGTAACGTCTGTGGGGAATGAGTTTTGAGTAGTGGAGTAAGACTAAAAATGAATCCCCATTAAACCTATTTTGTTAGCTGTATGATTATTTAAAAGCCAGCATTCATTGCTCTAAATGTTTTACAGAAAACTTGGGACTGGGATAGACATCTTCATTAAAACAGATTTCACTGCTGCTTTTTAAAGTAGTAATTCCTACTCTTTGCTGTTTTTCAAAAACTTGGATTAACAGAACTCACCCCCCTCCTCCCCCAGTCTAACATCTAAGAATAAGCATCTTTGGTTATTCACATGAGCATGTTCTTTTTCTTCTCTGTAATTCTTTTGTAATGATGTAGACCTGTGCTTACATGCAACCCACCCACCCACACACACACACACACACTCATACAATTATTCTTGCTTTTCTTGTGAGAACCTTCCACTGACATAATTTTTAATGCAGCTGTTTAATTCTATGCTCATCCCTAAACCCAGCCTCAGTACTGAAAGGGCAACTTTTTTGATTCTTTTATTTTTCCCTTTTATTAAAAAGAAAACAAAAAAAAAACATGATGACCAGACAGATGTCCCCAGAGTGTCAAAATGATCAGATATGTATTCGCATCCTTGTATGTATTTCCATCCTTGTGGGGAACTTGTGGACAATTTCTATAAGGCACAGTGACGTGTGGAGTGTGGAATTCCTAACCCATATGTACCACAGCAGTCTATATATATATATATATATATGTAAATTAATGTCTTCCTTAAAATGTCTGCACAAGGTCAAAAATATGAGATATTCCTATCCTTGTGGGGATATTTGGTCTCTACAAAGTTATAAATACATACACAAAGACACGTCAATAGTGAGAGACATGAGGCTGCTGCTTGCCACTATTTAAGCATTAAACCTTTAGTGAAGTGTTCATCATGGAAATTCATGTTGTAGTGAACCTACGATTTAAGCATGCACTTTGGGACTTAGCCTACTAACATTTTCTTTCCACTGTGAATATGTTTAAACATTCTGTACAGCTGTTTCACATATGCAATTTTCTCCCCTCACTTATGAGTGTTGTTTGCTTGCTTTACCACTTCTGCTTTTTTTTCTAATTCATTCGGCATAACAGCCAATCAGAGACCTCCCTCTTGCACGCTAATATTTTCGCTTTAGTTTTCCAAAAGCATTGCAACACTCTCTCTCCTGGTTAAGGTCATCCTAACTTTGCGTTGCTTTTGGGAAACTCTACATGTTTACTCTACTAACAGGCTAACAGGCATTGTCCAGAATACAGCAGCGAGTCTGCGTAAATCATACAAAGCTAGTGGTGATGTGGTAAGTGGTGTTAAAGAGATGAAGAGAAACCGAATGAATGAGAGATAAAAAAAGAGACATACACAATCTCTTCAGTCCATTTAACACAGGTGATGAAGTCACACTTGTCCTTCACACATCAGAAAAAGCGAGTAAGCAATAAAAGAGTGACATCACTCTCTGGGACTTACTCCTTCTGTCACCTGCTGGCACTTTTTTTTCCAATCAAACACTTGTTAGCTGGATGGAAGTGTGTTTATGGGGTGAAATTATAGGCACAAAATATGACTGACAATTCAATTCACACCAGTCGTGTATGTGTGTGTATGTTGACAGAGGCTGCATTCATCTATTCCACAGAATTAATACATGCTTTACCACCACAGACTCACAATCAAACTGTTTTAGCTGTTTTAAAACTCATACTCGCACACACATACACACACACGTTTAGTTTACCTTGACCTTGTCCTCCCTCCTTGGGAAGTGCTTCCATTCGTTTTTTCTAGATTTCAACATAAGAAGCAATGAAATGATGAAGCAAATGAAATGAAGCAATGCTGATGAAAATGCATTCTTCTAGAGAAACTAAACAGTGATAGAATTATTCAAATAACAGCAAGGAGAAGAATCAGGCGTACTGTGTGCTTAACATCTCAGAAGCTAAAATAATTAAAGTAAATGGTTCTGGAAACTTTGTTTCAAGAATACATTCATAATAAGGACTTAAAAAATCTGTGTGAATTCTCTGATTGGTCAGAAGGTGTTGATGTTATGTACCAGCATGGCTCTGTCAGTACTGCATGATCGAATTGAAATCTTACATTAATGCAGGTGTTCTAAAACATTATTGTTTCTCTAGTAACTAGTTATTCACAGGGACCTGGCAGATGCTCCATAAAATGAACAGCTACTGATACAATAAGAGCATTCCGGAGAATGCAGACCTTCAACAAAGCCAAAAGTCCACTCCTTTATGATATTAAAAACTGCATTTCAAACATACAAATAATAATTGTTTATTTTTTTATCAATTTACAAAATGCAAAGTGAGTGAACAAAAGAAAAATC
>JAOTRJ010000045.1:9177838-9190627 GCA_028564905.1 Leptodoras praelongus | reverse complement strand
CTCCACACAGAAATTTCCCAGGTCGCCCCACCTGGGGATCGAACCCGGGTCCTTCTTGCTGTGAGGCGACAGCGCTACCCACTGCGCCACCGTGCCGCCCCAATTTGTTTGTATATTTAATAATTAATTTGTTCCACCATCACAAATACTTCTACATCTGGACTAGGACAAGACGGTTGCCAAGCAACACAAAAGTTTTCCTTGCACAATACCTTGCTACTCTGTGTAGATCTAGGTGGAATATTTAAAGTTATTAATCACTTACTTTGTAGCAGCCATAAACAGCCACCAACCTCCTTTTTTTCTTTTCCTTGAAGTTGATTTAACAAAAAAAAAATGCAGTTTACCAAGAAATCCAAAGCCCTGAAGGTCTGAGTGTTAGAAAACACAGGCACTGGAGACTCTTTCCATAAATTCTAAACCAATCTCACAGAAAAAGTAACCATATTAATGATTTTGTTGCACATACTTTTCACTGTGTAACATATACTGTTGTTCTGACCAATCAGAATTGAGAATCAAACAGCATTGTTTTTTTTACTTGGTGCAAGTTCTACTTTTATTTTATTCCACAACACTGGAAAAACTTCAATCCACTCAATATGTCAGTTTCAGTGTTTAAAGACATCTGAAGTGCATATTCAACACCTGTGGCCCCCTTCGCTACTTAAAGAGTGTACACTTCTGCCAGTACCAGAGGCTTAGCATAGATAAATGACACCGGCGTATCAGGGGACAGGCAGTACCTGCATCAACCTACACTGTGCACACACAGATTGGCTTGATCTGTAATCTAGCCTGGGGATCCAGCCTAGGCCTGAGTGAGAGCTAAGCATGGAGGGAATGCACCAGAGCATCTGTTCTCTCAGCCTAGGGCTCTTTTTTCCTCCTCTACCTCTCTCCCTACTGTCTCCACTCCTCCTCATTTTCCTCCCTCTCTCTCTTTGATCTTCTCTGCTTCTGTCTGTTCATATGATGCTCCCTATCACAGGCAGGTAACGTACAGAGACATGAGAGCATATGGTACACATGAGCCAAAACACCCACGTACACACACATACATCCATCACTCTTATCAAAGGCCTAGCTTTCTGGTCATCTGGTAAAATGCGTAGTCCATCATGTGGCAATAACAAGATACAGGTTCATTTGCACTCGCTCACACACACACACACACACACACACACACACACTCATACACACATTCACTTCTAACCAACTAAGAAGCCATTAAAATACCTAGCCCACACACAAGTACAACAGAGAGACCAAAATCTCTTTCCAAATATGGCCAAATAATTTTGCTTTCTGCATTCTGCTGCACAAACTCAGTCGGTGTCCGTGCAACAAATTGCCTCTCGTCAGAGAAAATCTCATTTTCACTTTATAAGCGCATGCACATTTCCACATTTTGGGAAAAAATGTGGATAACTCAGCATTTCAATCCCAACACTAGCATTTAATGAGGCTTTTTTCCTACTATAATGCGTTATTCAATTAGACAACTGAGAGGAACACCACAAAGCAAATCTCATCAGGTGGTCGGAAACCTTGGCCATGTCTTTCTGGTGCTTAAAACATCAAAGAAAGAGCAAGCCCACACCGTTCTACCTTTCACAAAGGGATTTAAGACTTGCACAATAAAACAGTGTGAGCACTTTCTGAAGCATGATCAGACAGGGGTGTGCCAGAGCATTAGCTTTCTGTGAGCTCTTACACTGAAAGATGGATAGTATTGTAAGGTTATGTTATGTTCAGAGATTTGGTTTTGTTTGATTTAAGAAAAGGGACTGTTTGTGTGTATGAAACACAAGAGTTAGTTCATACTTATGTTAATGTACTATGTTCAGTGTATAATTCTTCACTGAATGAAAGGTAGAGTCAAGGTGAAAAGTGTAGAAATCACATTTGTTTTTTTTTGTTTTTTTTCCATTGTAGTGGGGCTTCGAAATTGTATTTTGCATTTCTATCTCTCTCTCTCTCTCTCTCTCTCTCAGTATAGTGCTGTTCAGTTTCATAATGTCTCCAGAACAAATTAGAGTTAATTACAGCCATACCACCTCATTCCCCCAGCATGACACACAACACTGGACTACCTCAATATTCACTCCAATCTGCACACACACACACACACACACACACACACACGCACACACACATACACACCTCTCTTTCAATAAGCAGACTATACATCAACATATACAGTACACTCTATCCTATATCTGCACATTTTGTGCTGCTATGTACATAAACGGAGTGATTGTAGCGCAGCGGTTAAAGCTTTTCACTATTGATAGAAAGGATATGAGTTCAGATCCCAATGCTGCCAAGCTGCCATTACTCCAGACCACATAATTGCCCAATCATTTGTGGATTAAAGATGTTCAGCAAATATGTAAAACATAAAACACTCTTCATTCAGATAGATTTTTGTTTTACATTATACATTACAAAAAAGAGAACATTATCTTCCAAATCCACTTAATCCCATTCTATACCGAGTCGCCCACCATGGCGTTGCTTGCCATACACCGATGTGTTAATGAATATGCAAAAGTCTTTTATTTGAACTTATATCCCTGCTACAAGCAGCAGTGCTACCTACCACTGAGCATAAAACTAATAATTGTTTAATAAAGTGACAACATCTTTACACTAATCTGAAATTATATTTTCACACAATAAGTGATGAAAATGCCCAGAAATGTTGGATTTCATCTGCTCGTGCTATAAATTTGAGGTTTTTTTTTAGGGCTAACATGGTTGGCTGCGTTTGTTGACCTTCCTTCTCATAGCTGACAGATGTGAGGAATGGTTGGAGCTAAAATATGTGATTGTGTAAATGAATTCCAGCTAATGGTTAGACTCCTGCTTGTGTTGGCAGTCTGTGGCATATTTCAGGCTTTACAAATGACTTCAGTGATGGTTTCCCCCATAACTTGTCCTACCAGTTGGGAATGAATATTCTAACCAGCGTGTGAGCTTAATTGGCTGCGGTACCTAAAAACCGCAAAAGAAAAACAATACAAATTAGATTATTTTTTGTTTCCTGGTACCATTTGGAGATCAGTTAAGGCTTACACTTCCAGTCACAATGCAGCAATGAAATGACTACTATGCTTTCCTTGTGTCCTTGTGGGTTTCCTTTGGCTTCTCAGATTTCTTCCCACCTCCCAAAACATGTACTGGTAAATGGATTGGCTGCTCTAAACTGCCCTTAGGTGTGAGAGTGTGTGAATGTGTGTGTATGGTGGAGGCCTATCAAGAATGTTTTCCTGCCTTACACCTCATGTTTCTAAGACAGGCTCCATATCCATCATGAATGACCCTGATCAGGATAAAGCGGTTACTCAAGATGAATGAATGAACGAATGACTACAAATCTATACAAAAGCACAGTTGGTCAATGACATAAGAATGACGTATAGTACAGTCTCTCTCTCTCTCTCTCTCTCTCTCTCTCTCTATATATATATATATATATATATATATATATATATATATACACTCCCAAATAAATTCAATAGTAAAGAAAGAAAAAAGTACAAAAGTTCATGTTCAGAAGAACACAGTTTTTCTTCAATTTTATGTTCTTTCAGTCATTTAGACCGCTGTCTCGAATGTACGTGGCACTGGAAAAAAAAAATCCATCAATGTTACACTTTATTCTTTCTGTATTACTTTCCCTCTCGCTGTCTCCTTCTGGGGACATTTTACCAAGGACAAATGGCAAGTGAAGGGAGATAGGCGTGCTCTGGTTGATAAATCTAAAAAGAACAACACATACGCGTTTACGCACACGCATTGTGTTTTTAAATCCTCACAGGAGAGATAGCACTTCATCTGTGGAGCGAGAAATTGATTTCGACAAGGCAGTGTTAGAAATCACTGAAATCTGCAGCCATGTCCAAAACAGCGAATACTGCAGCCTGAATGTACAGCCATGCACACACACACACACACACACACACAACCACCCACACACACGTTTGTGGTGCTATTGTGAGGAATTTCTCTCGATACAATTATTACTGCAGCTACTTTATCTTAAACCTAACCCTAACCTTAACACTAACTTTCATTTTAGGTCTTTAAGTTCAAATCCACAACAGAAAAACTCACTTTTCTTATGGGGGACCAGCAAAATGTCCTCACAAGCTTAAAAATGTCAGATGCTTGGTCCACACACACACACACACACACACACAAACACTATGGCTTACAGCCTTGAAACAACATAATCTGATTGGCTATCTTGTGAGGCCCAGTTTGTTTACGAAAACATTGTTCATGCTTTTATATTGACTTTTGGTTCTAACACTAAAAAGCACCGTCCAATGCAAATATACTTCAGGATCCCTGCAGCTGTCATAAATTTTAATATTTTGCAAAGCCAATATCTCCATCTACTATCATCTATGTGTTGAATTGTTTATAACACCATATAAACAGTTGATGTTTTATCTTGGCTTTAAGTTCAAAGGATAAGCAGAGCTCCCTCATATGTTAACATGCCTGTCTAATGTACATATTAATATTTAGTATGGCATTACAGCTTCTACTGGGAATTCCATTTTGTTTGGCTGTCTTTCAAAAGATCTTGGAAGCATAAGAGAGTCATGGGCTGACGGTACACATTCCAAGCCATGAGTCGACATCCTGATGGGGAGTGTGCGCCTGGTTTGCTGATAATGTTGATAAAGGTAACCCCAGTTTCCAAGGTATTCTCGATTCTGTGTACATGAACAGATGTTGTAAGAACAACCGTTTGGATTGAAATCTTTTTGTATAAACAGAAAAAAGTACCTTGGAAAATCACACTCATGAACTTGGCGACCTCAACAGACATTGCGAATAGTTTGCAAGCGAGGCAAGACTGAAAATCATAAATAAGTTTCTTTAGTTGCCTTTATATGGTAATGTCTGGAAGAGCAGCAAATTCTTAAAGTAAAATAATCTTGTAACTGAGTCAAACACACTTAATTCCACACAAGGCCACGATGATCACCTGGTTGCATCATTAACACACTTTACCTTTATGCATAACATATTTCAGATATCAAGTTAATTTAGCACAAAGTTCTAATTTGTTCCCTCATGTTCTTCCAAGGCAACTATGTCACATACCCCCCTCAAACACTTTGTGGGGGTTAATCAAGGTCTCTCCAACCGTACAAACCTCTGCTCCCTCTTTGATGTAGCTGCTCGGCCATGGCTTTGATCCACCTTGCCTGGTCTTAAATTAATCTCTAGACACCCCAGCCAAGCACAAGAGGTGATGGGAGCCAGAACACACACCAGTGCTAAGATCTGAATTTGGTGCTAGCACCTTTCACAGCTTACAATACACAGAAATGTGCTGGACCTTGACACTTTGATGATACGTTGATATCACTTTTGGCTCTGTGGGCCTAGAGTGGGCCTAGAAAATTCTTAGAAATTAAAAACTCCACAAGAAAAATGGGTTAAAAACCCTGTTTAGCATGTTGAGGAGTTAGCTAGAGAACTCCTTCACCTCACTTTGTTCTTTGTTTTTTTTTTCATTATTTATGCATTCCCTTTTCCCCATTTTGCATTAGTATTTCATTTGTACTCTGCTCATAATCCCTCTTTCTCCGCCTGCATCGAAATTTTTCCTCTAACCAAATGGCTCAATACCAGCCCCTCTTACACATTATAACTCATTGAATGTGGTTGGCCATATTCCCGCCTCTTTGCCTGTAACTATCATTCATTCCTTCCCCAAGCTTGAGAACAATAGACTTGTCATTATTACCTCGATAATTCATGCTCAAGTCCCTCACTTAGACAGAAACATAACACAACTGTTCATGCACCACCATCCTAGCCTTTACCACTAATAGGGGAAGCTCCCAATTGACCTGGAATCATTGAAAAAAGGAGAGAGGGAGAGAGAAACACCCACTGCCTCAGGCAAGCTCTCATGCTTACCATACCAAAGCATCATTAATGTGCACTACAGAGCGATATCACTGTGTAACACAGCAAATCATCCTAGTCATGTACCACATCAAGGCAATATTACAGAGAACCACACCACATTATTAATAATATGTATCATATCTTATCATGGTGTACCATACCAAAGCTTTATCATGGTGTACCATACCGAGGCTTTATTAATGTGACTTATCAGCTATCTGCATATATTTCTTATTTCTCTCTCAGTTATCCATGAGGAAAAAAAGGCTATTGTTGCTTTGTAGCCTCTGTTATCACTGTTGTTTACCTGATATTTGTCCCAATTTGTTCTTTGCCAAGGCTTAACGGCAGGGAGAAGCTCTCAAAGTGGTCCATAAAGCATAGAGAGGGTGTACAATAGCATTGTCCAAGCATGCCAGCTAATACGAATTGGACACTTGAGCTGGATAAAAAAAACAACAACAAAAAAAAACAGATAGGTGTAGAGATAATATCTAATTTCAGGGATAAAATGCTTTATGGCTGCAATTAGCCGAAATATGATTGCACAGATTAAGCAATGAGCCTTATATTTGAATAGTTGGATTCTGTTCAGAAGGGGTCTGTAAAATTTATTTCGCAGTTAAATAGGTCCCTGGCTACAAACCGTTTCACAACCACAGCTTACATGTTTTATCTCAGATGAGGCATCTCATGGTAGCAGTAGTTGTGATGAAACAGTGTATGAAGTCTGTGCGTGGGTACGTTTGAGCAAGTTTTCTCTATGTATTCAAATCATGAATCCATTAGAGGCAGACAAAAAGAAAGAGAATAGGAGAAGTAAAAGAAAAGACAGGCTATAAACATACTTGGTTCTTTATAACTGCATGACGTTTTTGATAAGTGTTCTTTGATTAGTGGATTCTTGATAGATATACAGGAAGTTCTATGATATTTCGTAGCTTTGAGAACATAAGCATGTTGGGGCCTGAGTGATACATGTAGAGAACAAATTCTTACTGGACCACATTGTGCAGAACAACACAGTAACAAACCAATTATCTCACAGTATTCTTTGTACCAACTTGCCAAGTGACCAGAACAGAAGTCAGTGCTCTGCTACAAACTCCAGTTCCCAGAGTGTATACTTAAGTGGAAAAGCCAGAAAGTTGGGTTTGTTTGATTGCTTTATGTCTGCCCACACAATACCAAATGTAGAGTTCAAGGTAAATCAGGCCCTAAAGTTTATCCTTTGTTGCTATTGTTGGTAGTGTTTACATTTACCAGTGGCGGAGCATGGGAATTGTTGTCACCATCCCATAACCTCAAGAAAACTGATACCAGTATACGCTCAAGGTATGGATAGTTATGGATTTGGATTCGTAAGCACACATTAATATACATCTCCAGAATGCAAATTATTTAATGACACCTATGATTTAATCATCAGCCATAATAAGAACCCAGTACAATGCAGGCACATGCTCCAGGAATCTGAAGTCTTATAATCCTTACAGTAACTTGCTTGTTTAACTTAATGTCTGCAGATCATCTATGCAGTCTCCTTTCTAACTCACCTCATAACCTACCTTCACACTGCCCTCCTGACCTCCTCCTGCCTTCTGGCTGTCATTCTGATCTCCCTCTGCTTCATTTATGCAGCAGCACATAAATGTAATTCCATCACCCATACTATCCTGCTTAGCATTAAGCCTGCATGACAGCCCCAGAAAACAGGCTGCATTAATCTCATCTCTAAGTCTTAATTCTTACAGGTTTCAGTGGATTCCCCTCTCCTCTTGCTCATGTTGAATGAAATCTAATCTGAGTTCAATAAAGCAGTCATACAATTGTATTAATGCACTTACTCCGCCTTCAGCACACATGGCTAAACCAGGTAAACCTCCTGAATTCCTGAGTGAAAACAAATGGGGGTGTCTATTTATACGTGCTAATATAAAGAAAAAAGGCAACAAGCCTAGCTAAACCACCACAGCCACACTAAAGGCTATTAAATTGAAATAATAAATGGTATATTAACATCAAAACATGTCTCTACAGGAACTAATCCTCCACTGTCTCACTGCCCATGACAAAGCAGCGGTGTTAGTTTACAATATATGACATTTTATATTGGTAATGAAACACCAAACCAACACTGATCAGCTAGCCAACATTACTTAGCCAGTATTAGATAAGGCAAATCTTGGCTTTAGCTAGGTAACCTTAGCTAGCTAAACTGTAACATTAGACATGGCCTTAGACAAATAAATAATTTAATTCAGAACGTGTGAATGTAAGTAAATAAAGTGTATTAAACAGATAGCTAGATAGCTAGCTATGTAAATGAACCTATAGCGTCTTCATTGGTTTGCATAGACTTTAATGAGGATGTGAAGCACTGTGATAATGGGAGTGAGGCAGGCAGATGGAAATGTTCAACTAATATCAAGGTTAAGAAATAATACGGCCCAGTTTAGAGGTGTCTGTTATCATATTGCAAAATATATTGTATAGTTACAGGTGCAGGTCAGAAGGATATATCTTTTTACCTCTTTGGGGGGAGGTCACCTCTAAAAGTACCCCCTGAAGTTCGAACTGTGCACTGGCTTGTACACTGGAAAGGCACTGTAAGATGCCTGCAGCAAGTCATGAAAATGACTATACTCAAAAGTACCTTTCAGCCTGATTAAAGGGTTACATCAACCATGACTAATGCAATGATTTGTAATTAGATGTGTAATTAGCGTGCAAGGATTTAACTCAGAACCTCATTATTATGGACTGCTATTTAGTGTTATTCTTATTCTTTAGTCTGGTGAAACTTTTCTTATGTAACTTTGTTTTCACATTGCAGGCTGAGACAAGGACTAGAGACTGACGGAAGCTGAGTCAAGGACTAGAGACTGACAATGCGCGCTTGCTGCGTACTGTTTTATAACAATAGACTGAATTTTTCACTTCTATTCACCATAAGCATTACAGGAGATATGATTTCACCACACAGGACACACGCCCTTGGTGTTCTTCCATAGCTGCATTCAGTGCTTATTATGAGTTTGTTTGTCAGGGAAGAAGTAGCTCCTCTGCCAATGTGCCTGGTCAGATGAAGGCTGGTTTCACAAAGGTGTGGTGCAGTTTCCTCCCACCGATTTTTCAGTGCCTTAGGTCACACAGAGGTGTGTTAAAAGAGATGTTCATGTTTGAATGCACACATATAAAGGCGATCATGGCACATTTCCTCTGAGAGTCTTGAATGAATGATATCATTTAGCAGAGACAGACTCCAGCACCATGGACTGTAGTGGGAGGGAAAGAGACAGAGATTGAACCGCTGTAGCACAAAGCTGCAGTGTTTAGAGACTCATGACTTGTGTGTGTGAGTGTGTGAGTGAGAGAAAGTGAGATCACGCATGTCTGCAGCATACTGATGCGGAGCGAGGCATAAGGGAGGAGGAGGAGCGAGAGTGAAATGTGTTGCCCTGGGGCTGCCTTCTCTCCCTCTGTTCTTCTGTGCTCACAGAGAGAGGAAACAGCATGCTGTGTTTTTATTCCACGTCAAATTAAGAGCAAGATAAACCTCCTCTTCTGCACTGAGTGCATGTGTGTGTGTGAAGAGAGTTTTAACTGGATGTAAAGTAATTTGCTGAAAAGCAATTTCCACACATCTCTGGTTTGCAGTGTAACACTGTATTTCATCACTGGCCAGTCTGAGAGTGGGAGAGAGAGCGAGAGAGAGAACCACTAATCGATTAGAGACTGTGTGTGTGTGTGTGTGTGTGCGTCTATAAAGGTATTGTTGCTGAGGTGCCTAGACAGTGCAGCTAACTCACAACATCTACAAATGTAGCAGTCTGTGCCCATAGAGACCTGAGTGTGTGTATTCTTTTGTGTGTGTGTGTGTGTGTGTGTGTGTGCGTGTGTGGGTCTCTGTTCCTCGTATACGTCTGTCACAAACTAAGATGAATGTACATTTGCATTGTTGTAGAAATGTGCAGCAGTGATGTGCTACATTTTGCCCCAGATTTTAGAATATGTTGGGTTTTGTGGAGGGTTACGCCATTGACACACAAACACACACACACACTCTCTCTTACTGTCTACATCTCAGCACTTTCTTAATTATTAGACTGGTTTTGGTTTTGTCTGAGTCAATATTATACTTTTTTATATCTTTTCTCTTGAAATTTTCTGTCTGGTTGAAATTTTACCCCTTCAACTTCTGCCTTATTATTTGAATACACTTCAATTATTCATGAATTCTGGTTTATTCATAAAGCATATTATTTAATAACTATTATGAATTATTCACTAAATTCAGTCGAGGTATTTGCACACTTCTCTTGGGAGTTCAAGAGGTTAAGCAGATCAAGAACGAGAAACCAGAGAAGATAAACGTAACCAGTGGGAAACAAACGCGGTAAATGAACTAACTAAATAAATCTAGGAATTTAAAAATACTGTATGTATGGGCTGCATGCAGCATTTCTGTTGTTTCTTGGCACAGCTACTCAAAAACCTCCCATTCCTCTATCATTCCAGTTCAGTTCGCAAGTTTATTTTGCATCCTATACATGCAGTATGTACATAATCTTTATACAGTTGGCAGGCTGCAATATCATATCTCTCCAATGGCCAGGGAGTCAAAAGCCAGAGCTTTTCATTCATACCAGTTTTCTATCCTCTATCACTGCTGCTAGTAAAAGAAATAGAATACATGTTTGGGCTATATCAGTCTCAGAGCTCACGCTCTCGCTCTCTCTCTCTCTCTCTCTATCTATCTATCTTTCTCGCACACTCTCTGTGTATGTGTGTGTTTGATCTGATCTGCCATCTGTGATGTGCTTCCAAGTAATAAGAGAAGCATGTAGTCTCTCACTGATCCCCAAACACACAGAGAGCAGAACATGCAGCTCTGAAATTAGGATGCAGTTTGGACACACACACACACACACACACACACACACAAACACACACACACACACACACACACACACACACACACAAACACCCACTTATGCACACATACCATATAGTCATTCTCATTTCACATGTGCCCAAAGCCAGACAAGCACAATTATCTGAGCAATAACTTCTGTCCTCTAGTAACGAAAACAACACACTTTAATTAGAACATTAAAAATTAAATAAATTGAATAATGAAAGTTATCTGTTATCGTTCTTCCTCTTTCTGAATTGGAGGAAGAAGAAATTAGAAGCAAGCTTATCTTTTCCAATCCACCCCAAACAGGGCACACTGGGCTGCCTGGCGACTGCTATGGGATGAGTGCAGTATTCTATCAATGTATTACATGTGACCTTGTATTATATTTCAGTTTGATGTTTTTATTAAGAGTAATCTCAGGAGATTATTGGAGACAGATTGATGAGAGTGTATATCCATCTGCTCATAGATATACTGTGTGTAGTCATAATCCAGCCATCCATGTAGCCTGCAATCTATCCATAAATCCATTCACCCAGATCCATTCATCCATCTGTCCATCCATCCATCTCATCCATTCCTCCCTCCATCCATCCATCTATGCATCCATCCATCCTTCCAACCAGGGATTCATCCTTCCATCCATCTATCCATCTTTCCATCCATCCAACCAGGGATCCATCCATCCTTCCTTCCATCCATCTATCCATCCTTCCATCCATCCAACCAGGGATCCATCCATCCATCCAACCAACCAGGGATTCATCCATCCATCCTTCCATCCATCCATCTATCCATCCTTCCATCCATCCAACCAGGGATCGATCCATCCATCCATCCATCCATCCATCCATCCCTCCATTCAACTAGCTATCCAGTCATCCATCCATCCATCCATCCCTCCATTCAACTAGCTATCCAGTCATCCATCCATCCACCCATCCATCCATTCATCCATTCACTGAAGTATCTAGTCATCATCCATCTATCTATCCATCCATCCATCCATCCAACAAGGTATCTAGTCATCCATCCATCTATCCATCCATCCATCCATCCATCCATCCATCCATCCAACCAGCTATCCAGTCATTCATCCATTCATCAATCCATCCATTCAAAGAGGTATCTAGTCATCCATCCATCCATCCAGTCAACCAGCCAGCCAGCAAGCCACCCATCCATATATCCATCCATCCACTTCATCAGTCTATCTATTGCATCCAACCATATTCATTTATCACCCAAACATTCATCTGTCCCATCTCACCATATGTATCACCCATCCATCTACTAATTATTCCATTCAGAGGTCCAATTTAATATCCATCCATTCATCCATCCATCCATCTATTAACCTACCCATTTTAGAATCATTTAAGAAAGATTATTTAATTTATCTCAGGTCAGAAATAGGGTTCTCTGCATTTCTTATCACCACCAAATTTCATCAGTGCCAAAATGGTTTGAATGCACATAAGCCACCTGTTGTGAAACATTCTCATATTCACATTTGCATTCTTGTATAAACACACTCATATTAAGAGTCCATATTCTCCCAGTCCTCTCTATTACAGGTAGTAAAGTAATTTCACTCCATTATTTCCAAACAGAGAAACAGATTATATATAACTATATTATGTGTAATATAAAACACACACACACACACACTAGACTAAAATCAGAGTATGAGTATGCGTGAGCATATTTTTGTTATCGCCTGCAATCCATACTTGTCTGTGTATGAATGAGTGCATGAATGTTTTGTTTGTTATCTAATTGAGCTGAAATATTAGCCAGTGGACTGAACAGTGCTGAAGAACTGAGTTTATATTCTCTGGCATTTTGATTGTGAGGAAGGAACTTTGTCATTTGACTGAAACGAGAGAGGAGTGGAATATCAATCATTTCCCACATTCCCA
>JAOTRJ010000045.1:9131643-9147626 GCA_028564905.1 Leptodoras praelongus | reverse complement strand
ATTGTCTAACCCCTTTATATATATAGATATATATATATATATATATATATATGTTTTTTTTATATATATATATATATATATATATACAGACAGAGAGCGAGAGAGATAGACAGACATGTTTCTTCTATCTTCCTTCTCTGTTATCTCACCCTATTCTAATTCTGCCTGTCTCTATTTCCTATTTCTTTTATCGCATATGATCTTTCAAGGTCAGAAACAGGTAAACAGATGAATTATTTTTCTAATAAAGGAGAGTCTTCTCACTTTTTTATACCAAGACTTTAGCAGAAAAGAGGGGGTGTGGGGGTGGGTAATGGCAAAGATAGAAAGGAAAAGGATTATGTTCAATACACATGGTAGCTTGCGAAACAAATCTAACTGCTTGTGCAATCAATGTCATAAAAGATGAAACTTGTTTTATTTTCCACACTGTACATGGTACACAGAGCATTATCGTATTTCTTCATGAATAATAATAATAATAATAAGAAGAAGAATAATAATAACAACAAACAACAACAAATCTGTAGTTGTAAATGTCCAACGGAAGCCTGGTTTGTAAGCCAGATTGCTTTTCTACTCCTGATGTCATCGGCATATCACAGTGTAACTCTACAGAAATAGAATTCTGTTAAAACTCAGGCTACCTCATCCATTACAGAGCTTTCAAGGCTATTAAAATGATTAAAGCATATGCTAATAAACAGACGCTATTTTATATGGTGATGCAGAGATTTAGCTAGGCTGTTAATGAACCATTACCAACAACCGAATATATGAAATGTAATTGCTAACCTAATGACTTCCGATACATGTTCAAGATCATGCGTTACATATTAAGATTATTAAAACTGTTGCAAGGACCAATAATTCTACCAATGAAATTACTCTGCGGATAAGCAGCACCAGGATGTGTAGCAGCAGCCGTAAAATCCATACTCATCTCTGTGTACTAGACACACGCTGTTAACACATTTCCACCCATTTCACGGAACCATTGGATTCTTTTATCCCGTCTGTGTATTTAAAATCATATCTATAACTGGATATCATAGTGAAAAGGAAGTGTGCTTTTTGTAGTCTTTATTCTCAAATACAGGTTTATTGTATAGTGTGATTACCCAGGGCTTTTTTTTTTTTTTTTTACAGATGCTATCTCTATGGTGCGGAAGATTCCATTTACTGGGGTTTGATTCACTTTAGCTCAGGAGTATGTATTTGAATGAGGGTCTGTGCAGGTTTCTACACCACATAAATCAGATCCTGGAATGTTTCTTAACAGGAATGGCCTTTGTGTATTTAAAATTGAATCAAATCTGATCCTATAGTATGGAAATCAGTCTGGAGAGTATGAAAATTTGAGGCGTGCCATTTGAGCAAAGCTAGAAAAAAATGCTTGATCATTTAAGTACAATAAAAACAGTAACAATAATCTGTTTTACATGCAGGAATGTTAGGATTAGTGTCAAAAGTGGATTTACAAGTGTGAATCAGAAAGCAGAGACGTGCATCTTCATTAGCTTGGTTAAGTACTATGTGCGTTCGTGTATAAGAGACACCACGAAGGACAGAGAGGCTATAACAGACTATTCAACACAAACACAGCCGATGTGATTTTATCCATTTTTATAGTAAATATAGTTGAATTAATTACCTTCTGTGTTTTGTTTATATGAAATAAGCATTTTGGTTCTTTCTTCAAGATAGAAACCTACATGCATTTCTAAATAAAATGTAATGAAATTGAATGAATCCAACCTAATTAAGTTCTAAAATAAATGAAAACCTTATCATTAGTAGCGTTCTGTTAACTACAGGTGCAACACAGTTGACTTTTCGACTCAATTATGGGAGGAAACAGCATTATTAAGAAAACAAATGTACGAAGCACATGTTTATAACTGTCTATTTATATATAATAACCACACAAAATAATTCTTCCCTTCTCGTTTTCTCCTGGGTTCATCCTAAGATCTCGGATTGCCCATTGAAGCCGATTCATCACTTGCACTCGAATCATTTTGAAAGCATTCTTAAAAGACGCCGAATTTGTTTTTGTGTGTCTTTCTGTCTGTTTAAAATCTGGGCTCATGTCTATGCAACCTTGATGAATAAGGAATGATGTGTTTTAAAACTCTTTTCAAATTTAGTCAGCTCCTGTAGCTGCAAGAGCCACACACACACACACACACACACACACACAGATAGGCTAGTCGGGAGATGGTTGAAATGCCATCACTTTAAAACTGGAATTTGTAAGCCTCTCTAATTGTGGTCATTATATGTGTGGAAGATGTGTGTAATTAAGATCCTGTTGAGTTGTGCGAGTTGCGTGTCAGGGTTCAGGTGTGTGTGTGTAAGAGAGAGAGAGAGTGAGAGAGAGAGAGAGAGAGAGAGAGAGAAAGAGAGAGAGGGAGAGAGAGAAGAGGGGGCAGTGATTGGGCGAGTATTGCAGGATTAAGGTCAGGGCAGGAGCAGGGAGTCTCTCTAATGAGGCGACCCAGCTGTGGGGAGGACAGATCTACAGCGTGCTCACACACTCACACACACACACACACACACACACACACACACACACACACACACAGGTAACAACTTTTCCTAGTGCAGACCAACTTGATACATTGATACATTAGTTTATATTCTTTTCTTTCTCTCTCTCTCTCTCTCTCTCTCTCTCTTTCTCTCTCTCTCTCTCTAAGTTGAACTCATGCACATCCTTTCCTTCATACTTTTCTCACTTCCTTTTTCAAGCATATACTTTGAAAGTTTGAACTTTATGGTCCTTGGCCTCTACAGCTATCAAATCTCTACAGTACCAAAAAACCCTGCATTTTTCAGTGGGGGATTGGAGTTGCCTGGCCAAGCATATGGCGCTTAGAACCATAACCTTCTCAAGGATAGAGTAACACAGAACAAGATCCTCTTTGAACTGAGAAACTTTGTCATTTCTGGCCCACTGCTCGGTTTTCTTTATTGGAGCGTATTGTTTGAGCGGAACATGTCAGATGTCATGAGGTCAGAGAAGCGAAGCCACAAATTTAAATCAAAACATGCCAGTAACATTTTGAAAAGCATGCTTTCAGCTTTTTTTAATGTCTTGCTAAGAGACATTATCATAATTATATTTTTTCACATTTCTTTCCATCATTCTCTGAGAATATTCCATATTAAAATTTAGGAGCATACATAAATATTAGATATACAGTATATTTCCATGTAGACATGTTTATTTATTGATATGTGAACTCTTTGAGAGAATTAACATGTTAATTCATTAATGATGGAGTCTTTCTGTATAGTTTCTAGCTGCTTTGTCTAGCAAACGGATTAAGGAATTGACAAAAAGTAAGCTGTAGAAAAACAGTGCTTCCTCTTTGCTTCATTTGAGAAGCTGGTTCCAAAAGGCCAGATGGCAATGCAAGTGGCGTTTAATTAAAGCTATTCATATTTCCAAAAAGCCCATGAGCACCACAGTGCAATAAGCCAGGTCTTCTTCGACACAAGTCAGGTGGGAACAATAACTGTATGGAGAATTAGAGTTATAGTGCCATTTGTTTTATTATTGATGCTTAACCTCAGCTGGTCATCTTATATCTTACCACAACATGATCGATATGAGGAAATAATGATGTTTATGATCTTAAAGGATGTACCTTAGAGTGCCTTGCATTAATTATGCACCCACTCATTGTGTGGTGTTACAATTTGGAATGGAAAAAGATTACTCTGTGTGTCATGAACCTATACAAAATAGCCCTTAAAACAGACACACACACACAGTTTGCTAGGAAACCCCTTTATCAACTGCTATCAGAAGTCATATAATTAGTTCACCTATGTACAATGAATGTCATATGACCTCAAGATTCCTGAGTTCCTGTGTTCCTGATATTCTCCAGAGTTTCTGAGAGAACATACCTAAACTAGAGAGGTGCATTTCCTGAAGCAAATACAAGTGTGATTGCAGTGAAGCAGTGACATTAGCATCAGCACCATTCGCATTAGTGTGTGTGTGTGTGTGTAAGTCTTACTCATAGATTCTCTCATAGATTCATGATTGTGTGTGTGTGAGTGGGTGGGTAGTTTGGGGGTGCCAATACTTTTGATCAAACACATGATTGTGTATTTTTTTGAGCATATAGTAGTTGGGAGTGTAAATACATTTGATCAGACTGGTTATAGTGTGTATGTAATGTGTTATTCAAGCAGAAGTACAGATGACAAAAAATTAGAAATTGAAATGAGAATCAATGGAAGTGGATGGGAAAAAGGGGGAATAAAAACGAGTGTGGAAGGTAAACAAGTGCACTGATCTCTTAGCTTTATACAAGCACACCGATCCCGACCGTGTCAGACGTTTTAGAGTTGGAACGGTGTAGATTTTTCGAAAATTGCAGCAGTTGAAATCCAGACAAAACTACACAGAATACTCCTGACGGATAACAATAGTGTGATTGCCTACTGCACTCACACTAATTAAGTGTGTGTTCAGACTTGTAGCTCAGATTTCTTGGTCTGGACCAAAGCAGAAAATTGATACATTGTTGCATTTAAGTCCTGGTTTGGTTAGCATTCACAATCACAAATTTACAATCGAACCAAAATAAGTAGAAAACAATGGCGGTGACGTATAACACATGATGCATGATGTACATTTTGCAAGCCAGTCGTCAGAACAATGCATCAAATACTTATCGGGTTTGTGTATACCTGGTGGTATTTTTGCCATCTGGAAATGCTGCAGGAGGTGGTAAAATGGATAAAGGTGTGAAAACATATCTGTTTTCAGTGCACACTGTTCTCTCACGGCACATTTAGTGTTGCATATTGTAACATGACGTCCTGCGTTTGGTTTGTTTAGATGCCATTGGTTCATATCGTGTTCATACTTCAAACGGACCGCATCAAAATTCGATTCAAAACAAACCAAGACCCACCAACCCTGGCGGTCTCGGTCTGCTTATTCGTCTGAAAGGAAGCGTGAAAACTTACTCTAACAAACTGCACTAACAGAATAATCACACCAGGGTTCATTTTAATGAAACCAAAGCTGACAAGTCTGAATGCACATGAAGCATCATGCATCATGAAGACCAAGCAGCTATCAAAACAAGCCTGGACCAAAATATTTGAGAGAAAAAATGTAAATGTATCAATCAGGAGTCAACAGTTATACTGTGAAAGTTCCACAGCATGTTTTTAGTGTTAGAATATAATTTCAGATCAATAATAATATCAAGGGCTCAAAGGTGTAAATACTTTTGCATAGTCCTAACTAACAACTACATTACCCAATTGCAAAGGGTTGTTTATGTATGTGCACTGGTAAAATCTGTTTAGAGTTCACACACACACACACAGACATACACAAACACACACAGACACACCAAACACTTTTCATCCTTTCACAGCTGCAGCCGTTGACTAGTAATCGGCATGATCATACAGGCCCAAAGAAAACATCAGTGCATTTGTGGTTATTCACAACTCCAAAACAGTGATTTCCCTGTTGCTACTGTAGAATACACAAATCGTACCTCAGGTATTCATTTGGCTTGGAGTCAGAGGGGAAAAAAAATCAAAATATCACCCAAAAGACAAGGATAACTGTGTCCGCAAGGACCTGTTTACGCAGGACCCACCACAGCCACTAAAGACAGTGTGTGAAAACGCAGACTTTTCTGTCAAGCAGGGCAAAACAACACATTTCAGCAGCTGACCCGCTAATGTGGGCCTTTTGAAATGTAGTGAAGTGGCAACTGCTATTCAGGTTAAGCACCGTGTTGATACTGCATGTTCTTTGCCCAGGCTGGAGAATCCGGTCTTTTACTCATGCTATGTTTTGCTGGCTGGATGAAGCCAGGGGCAGATAAAATCTTCCCACCACTGTGCAGATGCAGAGCCACACCTCTACAACCCCCACAGGCACCCAGAAATATGCTCTGTCTCTCACACACACACACACACACATACACACGCACATGCACACACAGTTTCGTCTTGCTATTCGAAACTTCCACTGATGTAATTATTACTGTAGCTAATTTCTTTTTGTTAAAAACTTTCCTTATGGGGACCAGCAAAATGTCCCCACAAGGAGACAAATATCAAATATTCCCATCTTTGTGGGAAAAACAAGGTATAAACACACACACACACACACACATATACACACACACACACACACACAAACAAACTAATAAACAGAAGCACTCTCCTCATAGGGACTAGCCAAATGTCCACATGATCAGAAATTCCAAAATTTCACACCAAGATATTAAAGCATGATCACAGATACTCACACACGCATGCACACACCGCATGAACACACACCCACATGCACCTTAGTCAATAAAATATTGACAGAACTTGTGCCTCCCTGAAGGATATTAAAGTGCAAAGGGGGAGCTCACAGCAGACAGCAGAAAGCCAAAGAGATAAAACAGAGAGAAACAAAAGAGAGCAAGATCAAGGGAGAAAAGGAGATTATTAGAAACATGGCATACTTCAGCTGCAATGAAAAACACTTACGCTCAGGCTGCCTAAAGGTAACACTGACTCTTCAGTTGTAAATTATGAAGTCCCAGAACACTAAGGACACAGCAGCCCTCAGACCTCCTTACGTTATACCGAGGCGTTCAGGGCCAGCTTTAGTACAGTAAGCATGTCACGCTGAGGGAATGTCTTTCTAGCAGTGGGATCTGTATTGGTTACTTGGCCAGAAAAAAAGAAAATAAAATCCCATATCCCAGCATCAGAGTTTGTTGCTGTTATGCTGACTTTTAGTTTTAGTGCCTAGCTACAGAGGCACCAACATCTATAGTTTAGCCAAAGGATTTACAACCTGTGACAGCTTTTTATGGCAATATGTGGAAAAAAAGGTTTTTGCTACATGTGGTTACTTTCTGACTTTATGAAGGTAAACGTTAACCTGTGGATTTGTGAGCCTGGGTGTTGTGAGCTAATAGAAAACAAGAGAGTGTTCTGGTGCTGATTATCGTCTATGCTGTTAGCATGGAGCCGTCTTGTCTACCAGTACGTGCTCAGGAGTTTTGGTAATAGTCTTTCTTTTTTCTTAGCTTGCTGGGATTTTAGTATTAGCAATGCTGGCACCAGTTTCATTAGCTAGATCATGTTTAACATCATATTTAGCTGAAATATTTTGTCAAATTAAAACAAAGTTTAAAAAGATTATCACAAATTGTAGTATTTATGGGTCAAAAATCTTCTCTGCCATTGCCAAACAGCTTATGATGAAATTCTGCAACCGGTGGAGACTACCTATCAGAGACTACCTATCAGAATTTGGGAGTGGAGAAGATGGAATGGCCTGCCAACAGTCCTGACCTCAACCCCATTGATCACTTGTGCCAGAGTGACCAACACAACCACGTTGGCTGGTTGAATGGTTGGATGGTTAAAGAATGGGATGCCATCCAACAGCAGTGTGTGACCAGGCTGGTGACCAGCATGAGGAGGAGGTGCCAGGCTGTTGTGGCTGTGTATGGTTCTTACACACACTACTGAGGCTCCTGTTTGTTAAATGAATTCATTGTTAAATTGACAATATATCTTGTTTATTCAATCATCCAATAAACCAAACATCAAACGAGTCAATAGCAGAATAAGCTGTTTGACAGTGGCAGAGAAGATATGGCAAATGTTTCATGGGCTCATCCCACATTCTCAGCTCTACTGCTCATCCCACAAATGTATGTTCCTTACAAATGTGTCACAATTTAAAAGGGAAATTAACAGGCTTTCCAACAGTATAAGATTTATTGCCAAGAAGTATTGTTTCAACAAAGAAATAATCTACCAAACACAAATCTCCTTACTTTTTGTGCCATGTTTATATTAACCAGCTACAACCCCACTTCCAATGAAGTTGGGAGGTTGTGTGAAACTGGATAATCTGGACAGTCCTTTTCCTCTTTGGCCCGGAGGACACAACGTCCATGATTTCCAAAAACAATTTGAAATGTGGACTCATCAGACCACAGGACACTTTTCCACTTTGCGTCAGTCCGTCTCAGATGAGCTTCGGCCCAGAGAAGCCGGCGGTGTTTCTGGGTGTTGATATATGGCTGTTGCTTTGCATGGTAAAGTTTTAACTTGCACTTGTAGATGGAGCAATGAACTGTGTTCACTGACAATGGTTTTCTGAAGCGTTCCTGAACCCATGTGGTAATATGCGCTACAGAATGATGTTGGTTTTTATTGCAGTGCTGTCTGAGGGATCAAAGGTCACGGGCATTCAATGTTGGTTTTCGGCCTTCCCTCTTACTTGCAGAGATTTCTCCAGAGTTTCTGAAACATTTGATGATATTATGGACTGCAGATGATGAAATTGCAATTGCATGTTGGGATGCAGTTGTTCACAAAGTGGTGAACCACACCCCATCCTTGCTTTTGAACGACTGCGCCTTTTGGGGATGTTCCCTATGTATCCAATCATGACACCTGTTTCCAATTAACCTGTTCACCTGTGGAATGTTCCAAACAGGTGTTTTTTGAGCATTCCTCAACTTTCACAGTCTTTTGTTGCCCCTGTCGCAACTGTTTTGGAATGTGTTTTAGGCATCAAATTCAAATATTTTGAATATCCAAATATTTGTAAAAAAACTATAAAGTTTATCCGTTTGAACATTAAATATCTTGCCTTTGTAGTGGATTCAATTGAATATGGGTTGAAAAGGATTTGCAAATCATCATATTCTGTTTTACCCAACGTCCCAACTTCACTGGAAGTGGGGTTGTATTACTACTGTAAATATTGAAACCTTATCTTAAACACTTGTCCTAACAAGGAATTTAAACTCTGGTAGGATCCTCAGTGTGCCAAGTTTCTCAAAGCAAAATATTCTGCCCACAATACTGGTCTATCTAACAATATTATAGTTGGATAACGATCAGTGTGTCAGGCAGCAGAGAAGCACTCCATCAGCACTCCATCTGAAGCCCAGGTATAATTACCACAGATAAGAATTTCAACATCTATCCCAACTGAGATGAACAACTGCACCAACATCTGGCCATGGACTTTCATTCTAAAAGAAATTTGAGCAAACTCATTTTACACTTTGTGTATTTGGATAGTCCACTCACAGAGGGTTTACAGAATATTTACAACATTTCAATGGCATCCAATGTTTATACAAATATTCAACAAGCAATTAGTAAACTATTTCACTGATTCCCAACTCTAAACCTTAACCCCAACCCTTACCCTACCCCAATCCCAAATCTAAACCCTAACCCTAACCTCAATGGTTGCCCTAACCCCAACTCCAACAACATCCCTAGTATGCTTTTACAAATATTTGTACTGTATACTATATGGGTAATCTGTTAAACATCGAAAGGCAAACATTTAAAGCTGAATTGGTGAATTTCAAACAATAAGCTGTTGATATCGTACAGACACTCTGCAAGTAGACAATCCAAATAAAGTGTGACCCATGATATTCCTCTGATTGGTTTTTGTTTTTGCATTAGAAGTCTGACATCTGAATTTACTCATCAGTGTGGTGATGTACGAAGCCAAAGAAGAATCAAGTAGACAAATAAATATATGCGAGAGAACACAAATATACTGTATTTATCATTTGACGTGAGTGTTTCATTTAGAATAGATAGCTTTATAATAGTGTTCATTTTAACTTATGCTGAAACAAATATACTATGTGAAAGTTTGATCATATGTGTTTGCTTACTTTGACATCCTGACAAGTGTGTGTGTGTGTGTGCTTCTGCCAAACAGAGCTCTAACCTCTGGCGTTTTTAACAGTTCGTTTTGCACTCTGATGTCATGTTGTCACATTCGTTCAGACTGTTCTGTGCTTCCTGCCACAGGAGTTCTGACTCACTGCTCTGCATAACGGTGCTCCAGCTGACCCATGGCTACATTTAACACTCCAGGGCTTGTCAAAATGTGTATAAAAAAAGACATGTGGTTGATCCGCAAGTGCTCTTTATCATCCTAGCTACACACCTTCACCTGGTTTTAAATAGATCTAATGCAATCACACTACTAATGCGACTCGAAGTAGTTCTTGTTATATCAGCTTCATATCTTTAGACTGGTCCAAATGGCCAAGAGCGACACAGAATTATTCTCAATGTGAAAACAGAATTTTCCTGTAAATGTCTGGGTTTTCTTTGGCTCCTTGTTAAACTGGCAGGTCTGAGAGGGTTCCCACTTCACTACACCCCAAAAAGCCTGAATTAGTGGCTCAGCTGGTGTTGTTTTGCCCTACTTGATAAAAAGTGCACGTTTTCCCATATAAAGCAGGGCCTGGCTCTTTAAATGAATGTGCTCTTATTAGAAACCCAGGCAGGCAGCAGAGCTGGCACTGAGACCTTTCTGATAAATGAAACGCTCGCCATTGGGTTTGTGGTGAGACTTTGAAGTACCTGCAATCTCATCAGGCATCGGATCTGCTTAATTACTGAGTCACAAATTAAAGAGGATAAAAAAGAGTGAGGGGATTAGATTCACGCTGGGAGAGAATGCACAAAAGGGCAAAAAGTCAACTGAGCACTGTCCTGCACCCAAAACATTGTCTACATCCAATAGCTTCTTCAGTGGCTGTATCAGAACGGACACCGTCGACCTATCTGCTTTTTATCTCAAAGGTGACGGCTTTTGATTGGTTCAATTTTAATGATAGCTAAGAAAGAACTTTATCTCTTCCTAGTCCCGGTGTACTGCATTGCCCCTCCCCTCTTATATAACTCGTAATAGCTAATGCACTGAGATATTGTATACTGCAACATTTTCTCACCGCCAATACTGCCGAAGCCTCGCAGCATCCTCCCATCCTGCACTCCCTCTTTTTTCTTCCACTTACTCTTTTTCCTTTCTTTTGTCCCATATAAAAGAAAGATGAGAGTTCTTTATACTCCAAGAGACTGAGAGCTGCTTCTTTACTGCCCCCTCAGCAGATTGGGGAAGTGAGTGCTGAGAGGAGGTGTTGAGTGCAGCTTGGGCATGTGTGTGTTTGTGTGTACACATATTGGTATAGCTAAGCCTCACTTCACGTGTCCCAGTGTGTGTTGCTTTGCTCTCCTAACCAAGTCCATACTCCTCAGCATGACCTCGGTGCCCTTTTCAGTAGTCAGTCACAGCAGGCTGACAGCAGCTGCCACTGAACTTAAAGCAATAGTCCAATGCTTTTTCAACCTATTCTCTGGTCACCAGTTCTGTAGTTTATATGCAGTTACCACAGAAAAGATTTATGACAGTGGAGTGACAAAACAACCCAATAACTACCTTTCGACTTTTTTATTCATTATAAATGAATTTTAAGTAAACACATTTTCTGTATCCTTTATTCAGGATAAAATTCCATCTGTGATGGCCGAAGACTCCAAAGCCATTTGTCATGTACTCAAACTGAACCACTTTCAGCACTGAAGGAATAAAAACAATACTCTTGATATTCAACTGACAGAAGATATTCTTTAAATATATTTTTTTTATTTTTCTTTACTGACAAGGCAAATCTGACAGGTCAGAGGAGCATCAGCAAGACAAATAAAACAAACACTTGACAATTTGGGGAATTATTTTCATTGTCACTTCTCGTCTAAAGCCTGTTGTGAGGTGATTTCATTGGCACATAATTATTGAAATGCCATATAAAATATGCTTCCACCATGACAAATTTCATTCAGGCTTCCCAACGCAATGTCTCCTGCTGCGTTCTCAATTCACCAATGCAGACCTTACAAAAGGAGGGAAATTAATAAAGCACCAACAAATACACCGGAATGTCTGAGTGTCAAATGATGGATGTGTTTCAGCTAAAAATGCATAAATACTGATACTGCTGTCAGCTATCGGTCTGATACCATTCTCATTTAGTCGTATTTGTATTGATAAAATAAATGTTAAAAATTCAGAATATAAGAAAACAATAAATAAATAAATAAAAAGCTCAGACGTATTGCAAGAACAGTGTGGAGGGGTTTAGAAAGAAGCCATTTTCCACCCTTTTTGCATTTTTAACAGAGCACTTCATTAACAAAGGGGTGAGAAGAGACTACTATTTATTACAGGAACATCTAACACAAAATGGCGAGTGCGGCGGAAAACCCTCCGAAAACCCCAGTGCATGCTGGGAGATGACCCTGACTCGTCCTAGCTCCCTCGCAGCAGCCAATAGCCTCCGGTCCCTGTGGCAGGTCGCCACGGTATTTTATTGTGCTAATGAACAGACAAAGTGAAATGACAGTTTTTTGTTGTTGTTTTTGTTTTTTTTTTTACAATAAATGATGACAATAAAAGCAAACTAGGATACAAATTGGGCTCTGTGAAAATGTCAAGATGATGTAGTACAGTGCCTTCCTACAATACAAGTACCCTGTTTAAACATCATATCATATATAAATTTTTTTTTTTTGTATTTTTTAAATTTTATTTACAGGGAGAGTCTGCAAGGCTAAACAATCTGAGTGTGCAGGAGCATTATTAGCGAGCATGGTCAGCAAAAGTGTGTCACAAATTGCATGCACACAAAGGTATTTGTGATCATGGAGCAGTGAGGCGAGCCTGCAGAGAACCTGAAGAACGTAAGAGCACTTCAGTTCCGAAAAGCACAGAGACACACTCACCACCTCACTTACTGCAAGTAAAGGTGCAACCCCCCCTTCACTCTTTTTTAATGACCAAACTGTCTAATACTGCTCTGTATGCTCCGGTCGGATATCCTCGTAGTCTCTATTAAGTATCCTGTTTAAAATGTTATATCTTAAGTAACAGAAAACTTACCATGGGGAATTAATATCTAGCAGCTCCTACAAGAGAGCCAAACAAGCGCTAAATAAATAATGCTGCCCCTATTCGAATAATAGTGAGTAGGTTATTCATTTCAGCATCAGATCTAAAACAAGCAAATAACAAGCAAAAAAGTATTCATGCATCCCTATTTTCAACCTTAGGTTGATTTCACCATTAGATTTTTTTTTTTTCATTTTTCCATCTTCTTCAAGCTCCTGCATACCATAAAACACAAAGAGAAAAATTCATCAAACAAAAGAGCACATTGTGTTGTAAAGGACAATGAGCTGGGATTTAAAAAGAGGATGAAAGCGTTCAATAGAAACTAAAGGTTGTTGTCTTGTGAAGAGAAGCCGGCTTAACACACATGATCTCTCAGACAAACACCACACAGTAACATGAGTCTGAGTAGACTCTAACCCCTTCCGGGAAAAAGGATTATCTGTTTATACAAACCCACAGGGATACACCTGGGTTAGAAGAACCTCTCATGTTTTAGTTGGTGTATAGGTCTGTTCCGGGTACTTTGTTTGACTATTCTTGGGAACAATGACTAGCTACAGGTAAGACAAAAGCTCAGCTGTGGAGAAGGAGCTTAGTAATGCCCCTGGCTCTCCTGCCTCTTTGTTGGATTAAACGTCTGATAGGGGGAAAAAAAGTCCTTCAACCCAAATTCTGCACATTCTTCACTAATCTGAGTCTCACCACACCTCACAGTTTGCCTCTCTGTCATTCACTGCTTATTGTTTCTGAGAAAAGCTTATAACTCCAAAGATTTGATCTCGACCCATTTGGCAATTTAGCAAAAACGATTTTGGGGTGTCAGTCCTTGTGGTTTTTTGTTTGATGATAAAAGCTTCCTGCACTGCTTCACTGTCACTAAGTTTAGATGAAGTGACAAAACCAGACCATGGCTTAATCCAAAGAATGGGCCTTCAAATCCACTCACAATGCCCACATTCCACCCTGGGGACACGTCCGCATACCCACATGCACACAAGCCCACACACGTCCACACATAGCTGTTCATGCAAATAATACAAAAAACAATTTCTTTTTTATATACACCTGAGGCACAAATTGAGGGGGTGTATCAGTTAAGGAAAAAAAAAAACCTGCTTCAGAAGACGTCATGGTTTTGTCCAAAATAGAAACCACACCTCCTTATTTAAGCGTGGTAAAGATAAATGAACTCTGCATTTGAAGGACAAATTGACTGGTGCCTTTATCTCAGCTAAGATTCTGTTTAGTCTTCTTTTTTTTCCTGCTGAAAGTGGCATCACTTGTGTAATGGATGAGCTACATCATCCATTGATTCACCTACATTAAGTACTTCATCCTGTTCAGGGTGGATCCAGAGCCTAGCCCAGGAAACACTAGGCATGAGGACAGGATGCACCCTGGGTGCGTTGCCAGTTCATACACACTCATTCACCCCAGGAGCAATTTTAGACTAATCCATGTTTAGGGAGAGGTGGGAGGGAGCTGGAGAACCCAGAAGAAACTCACAGGGACATGTGTAACTCACAGACCTTTGAGCTGCTATGCCACCATTGCTGCAAATCAGTGCAGTTCTTCTGACTGACCCACTGAGAAAACATTTCTATCTTAAACACCCACAACCCCATCCAGCCCCCCATCTACAGAGCAAAAGGGCTTATGGAATGGTTAGACAAGGAGGAAAATGCTGTGAAACATATGCAATGGCCTTCATAGTTACCAAATCTCAAACCAGTTGATGACCTATGGGAGATTTTTGACCAACACGTTAGACAGCGCTCTCAATCACTATCATGGATCACTATCACTATCAAAACACTAGTTGGAATATCATTTGGAAGGATGGTGTTCTATAGACTTGTAGATGATCTGTGGTGGCCCACCACCACATATGGTGCATATGCACCATATCTGCACACAGAGTACTTCTGGGACTTCGCATGAGGGTAAAAAATGTGCACTTTTAATTAGCAAGATGTTTCATTAAGAGGTGCGACACTGGCACCACCCTCATTTGTCTCCGAGCATGCTGCTGTGATTTATTTAACAAAGCTAGCATTGGTAATGCTGACAACATGCAGCTCTAATGTTGGGAAATCCTGCTAGCAATGCTGTTACTGCACACTTCCACTAGCACTGCTAAAATGAAACAATGGACATGCTGCTAATAAAGTTAAAATCTGCCTAAATCATATTTTGGCACTCTATTAAATAAGTTTTTGTACTGCTAGAAAAGCACTAATTCATTGTGAACATTTGCTGGTAGAATTGGGGGAGGTGTAGGGGAGTTGTGTCACTTAGGTTTGACATTCATGAAATAACTTTAGTTAGTTTAATTAGCTTTTTTTAACTTTAATTATTATTATTATTATTATTTTAAATACCTGAGTTCATACTTATTATGCCTGATTAAGCACCATCAGTGTCTCTGACTAGACATGGACAAATATTTACCCCTAATTAAGACCATTTTTTATTTCACTCAACGTTTCAGTATTCCACCCGAGGACATTAATCAAGGCTAAAACAACATGGCCGCCTCACAAATCACCTTTTTGTGCTGCATTTCAAATTCTGGTGATATAAACAGTGCATTTAGGTCAGTGTCGTCTTGTGACAGGAGACATGGCTGTGGCCATGGAATTGGATGCCGCTGTGGGCTTTGAGAAATCGACTCCAGAAGGTGAGGCTGAGGTGAAACGGAGTGTGTTTTGGAAAGGGTGAGAAATGGTAGAGTGGAGCAGTGACTGATGAGAGAGTCTTCTCCTCTCATGTTGTGAAAAGGAAGGCATGCCAGTGAAGCATAAATCATTTTAATCCCTGTATACACACACGTGCACACACACTCGCGTGCGCACACACACACACACAATCACACTAATGCATGGACACATACTCACTCACCTCTTGTTCTCTCTCCTTTTCACCTTGTTACTTGAGGGATTTAAATCACCTCCAAATCTGGCTTTTATTAGTAATAAAGTGTTGCCATTTTAATACCAGGACCTTTTCAGTATTAATCTTATTCTTGTCTGGATGATTTTCCCCACCCATGATTTGCACTGAAAATAATATTTTCATAGTGTGCTTTTTTTCTTTCTTTCTTTCTTTCTTTCTTTCTTTGTTTCTTAAAAATGTATTAAAAAACTAGTTTTTTTTTATAAAATATCTATTAAAAATATTTTTTATATTTATT
>JAOTRJ010000045.1:8969107-8981022 GCA_028564905.1 Leptodoras praelongus | reverse complement strand
TAAAGCTGGCATAAAATTGAGACGTTTCATTTATTTTTTTGTTATAAAACTTTTAAAGTCAGTGGGGGATCAAATACATATTTCCTCCAATGTACTCCATAAGTTACACCATAAGATCCACATGGTCAGCCTTCGTACAGTGATTAGGACTGTAATTGCCATGAACAGATTAAGACTCCATTAGTCAAATCTCCATAAGTGAACTGGTGATAACAACATTTTTGGCATTTTGGCAGACACCTTTATCCAACAAAACAGAGATCTCATGAATTTGCAGGTTACACTTGCAGTTTTTATTTTTTTTTACCATGTTGCACATGCTTATAAAAAGGATTGTTTACCCTTCTGAGTTTGGTTCCTCTTAAGGTTTCTTCCTCGTATCATCTCAGGGAATTTTTCCTTGCCACTCTCACCCTTGGCTTGCTCATTAGGGATACAATTTATAGAAATTTTAAAGTTGTGTCTGGATTTTTTTACAGCAGATGTGGGACAATGTCTATTGTTAAAATTGCTTTATAAATAAAACTGAATTAAATTGAATTGAATTATGGCTGGTGCTGCTATCAATGGAGGAGTCGCAACTGGAGGAGTTCTGTGTTACAGCAACATCTGGAGCACTTGTTGGTCTTGGGCCTGCTCCTGCGTGATGGCTTCAAACCACTCCTGCTGTTTGCAAGAGGGACTGATGGTGCATCTGGTGCATTTTGACTTTTCTTGTAGTTTCAGTCTCCCCTACTTTTTTCAACCCCACTTTTCAGTGCAATTTTCAAAATCAAAACAAACAAAAAGAGCTGTCTCTGTAGTTCATGCCTACCATCACATAAAATTTCAAATTAAACTTAAAAGTTAATCTGCTCCCTGTGGGTTTGGGGTTGGACACAAAATCCATCCCCTCTTTGTTACTCTCTCACTCAGTGTTAGTGACAAAGCAAATATCACACACAGGTGAGACTTATCATGCAGTTCATAACAACTCCTCTCCACCTGCAGCCAATACAACATCATCTTCATTGCAAATAAAATGTAGACCAAACATGTTAACGCATATTTGTTATGGTCTTAATTGTGTTTAATTGTATTTGAACTTTGTGTTTGAATTGTATTTAACTACTTATTTTAAAACTTTTTTGTTTATATATATATATATATATATATATATATATATATATATATATATATTCGATAGAACACGTTTGGTATGAATTAGAGGGGAGACTGTGAGCCAGGCCTTCTCCTTCTCGCCTTCAAATTAAATTATGAAAAATATGAACTTTTTCCACTATATTCAGATTTTTTGAGATGCACTAGTTCTTAAGTTTCAAACATGTTGAAATAAAAACTGTATCTGGTTACAAACATCTCGATATAATGTATAACACAACGTAACATAATATCCACAATATATATTATAGTGGCCAAATATCATGCTACTTAAAATGTTGCCACAGAGAATTGTGGGACAGCATTATCTTCTTTCCTTTTATTAAGGATGCTAAAGGAGATGAGTAAAGAGTCACTGAAGCACCTTTCCGTAGCATTTAGAGGATTCGACCAGCTGATGGCTGCCACGTAGATACTTTCTGGTCATTTCACTCAGTCAGGAACCTCCCTAATCAAAAAGATTATTTGGATGCAGTCAACATGATTTAGCTTTTTTTTTTTTTTAATTGTGCCAATAATTTTGGAGGGCACTGTATCACCTCAGTGCGTGTGATTAAAGTAGCTTTTTAATTTCTCATTATTTCATGAGCTTATCTCACTGCCCAGCTTACTGCTGCCCACAACAAAACAGAAGCCAAACACAGGCACCCTTGCAATCTCCCCTTGCAGACACACTCTTCCCTCTATGGACTCCTTTATCTATGGACTCCTTTATCTTTATCAACAAGTTTGAACTTTTCTATTACCTTTCCTTACAGTGTATCTTATTTGACACCGAATTTAGTTTGTTTGGCATTTCACTCTTCTCCTTATGGACAGGTAGGGAAGAAATTATTTGTCAGAATGAATGTCATCTAATTTAGCTTTGCTAAGTTGGTGTTGTGATAGAATCTCTCTGACTGGATTTAACCAGAGTTTGCCTTTCAAATATATCGTACAGCAGGGAGCCGTCTTATGATCTCAATCTACTAAGAGCTGATTTCTCCCCGTTGCTTTCGCTCCCTCCCTTTCTTCCTCTTTTTCTCCCTTCTGTATTTTATTACATATGCAAGCCTTTTGACTAATGCACTTTAGTCCTGGCTGGCTGCCACATGCCAATTTATAACACGATAGCTCGACCCACTCCATGCATACCAAGTAATGTCGATTTATTTATTTTTTTGTATTGGTTTATGAGCATGGCTCCCCTTCCCACACAAACGCTATTTCTCTCTGCTTCCTAGTGTACTAAAGAAATCGGTAGAAATGAAGAAAAGCAGATGTGGATTAAAGAAGCTGTGATGAGGTTTGAAAATAGGCAAAAAATGTGCTATGTAAAAAAAATACATGGGATGTTTATTTTTTTATAGCACTAGAGGTAAAAATAAAAACTATACTGTTTGGCTGTGTGGTCTAGATATTAATGTGCATTTGCCTAGACAGTACATAGCAGTTACCTTACAGTTAGCAGTTAGCATATCCACAGGAACTCGATTTGTGTTAACATAACACTAGGCACTGGTCAATCAAACTATAAATTACTTATAGCAAATTAATAACAAATTACTGAATATCCAGATAACATATGATTATTTCTTTCCTTGTTTGTTTAATTACTGTAAATTACTAGCCAATATCTGATGTCATACTATGGACACATCCAGCGCCTCTTGAAATGTTTTTAAATTATCCTCATTCTACAGCAGCAAGTACGCTTTAAGAGCAAAAAGCAGAAAAAAATGTTAAAATAAATGGAAGTGAGAGATTCAGACAAATCTCAGTTGTGGAAATGTCACGAGTAAGTGTTGTTGCATTTCTTATGATAAAGTTTAATAATGAAAACCCCACCTATTTTTTTTTTGTTTTTTGATAGTGTGAAAATGTCAGAATTTTTTTTCCCATGTGCTTTACTGCTCCACTATAGAAGATGAATTTAAATAGCAGTCTGTTAGTTAAATGAATGGTCTTTACATGCTGCTGTCACTACGTTGCAGCATCAGGGCTTGAATTTTATCTTGATGTCAGCTTGATCTTCTCTGCATTTTTCAGCTCTGATTCTGATTCAGCTCTGATAGAGATGTACCACTATTGTTTTCAGTTTTCCCATACTGATTGTAATTCTGATTTCTGATGTGTTGATTCTAACTGGCTTTGACATAACGACTCAATAGGGCAAATCCTGAGTACGAGTTTGAATCCTGAGAATGCCATAGCCATAGGTTTGTCATCCAGAGCCAAGACAGTAAAAGTGGCCATGCTTTATGGGTGGGAGAGCCAGTATTCTCTCTCTCTCTCTCTCTCTCTCTCTCTCTCTTTCTTTCTTTCTCTCTCTCTCTCTCTCTCTCTCCCTCTCCCGCTTGCTCTCTCTCTGTCAATTATACACTAGCAAATTGAGCTTTTGTATGCAGAACAGGCTTTTGACTGTGTGTGTTATGCTGCCCTATGACGCCATGAGCAGCAGTTTGAAAACACGGCTGACTTTACATATCTCAGAGAAAGTAGGCATTAGCCTTCACCTGAATTAAGGAGACAAACTGGGAAAAATACAAATTTAATTTGTTTCTGAATTATTAATGATGATAATTAAAATTACCAGAATGTTTAAGAATTTAATATTCAAGTATTTCAGATACTTCTATGATTCAGATACAACCATGACAAAACATAACTTTACAAACAAAAGAAAAAATTGTACAGTACTTTGTACAGTGTTTGTAAATGCTTGTCAGTTGAAATCATTTTACCACTTAATCATTTTACCAGAAAAAGCAGCACTCCTGCTGAGTCCACTAGCATCTTGTTAACCTGTTCATCCAAAATAAGAAAAGCTGAACTGAAAGGTCGTTTGTTCTCAGTAATAATGCATGGGGCACAAAGAGTAACCGGCGAAGGAAATTGGGCCTGGCTGGTTCTCCAAAACTTCACTGCATTGCTTGAACAAGGAACTGTTAGCTCAGAAATATGTGTATGTACTAGATCTGCAGTATCCAAACTCTCACTAAACTCACACTGTCAGACTTATAGAATTTCATCAGATAATACACCAAGACGATTGTTCTTGGGTTTTCCAGAATCTAAATGTGTGTGTTTTTTTTGTTTGTTTTGTTTTTAACTATCTCAGACAGTGATTAGCTTTTTTCCCACTATCTTTTCAACCACTTGTGTCAAAGTTATCTTTGCCTGTTGCAAGGTGTCTGAGCTTGTGACATGCCTAAACTAATACAGTGATAAAGTCGAGTATACTGTATAGACCTAGGGTACATGGACAAATTGATAATTGCTTAAACTGCTTAATGAAGAATAACAGGTTTCATTTTATTGTTTCATAATAAATTGTTCATAAAAAATGAGTAACATTGCAAAGTTTGCAGCAAGCATTTTTGCTGGTCTTAAACTTGAAATAATATATAATTTAATAAGATATGTTCTGGGCTTTAACTGAGCATGTATTAAAAATGATATTGATATGTTCTGTTGCCAGTGCTAAGGTCAATAAATAGGGCTCATACAGTTTTTACTGTTAGGCATGACTTCCCATTCAGTAATTCCCTTTATATCCTGTATGTGAAATTCTGATTATGCATATGAATAATCCAACACTTTACCATTCTAGACTATACATAAATTATACTTTTTAATTTATACTGAAGCAGTTACAAGCTAAATGTCAGTCCTATTTTAAAAATAAATAAATAAATAAACAAGGCAAAGACAGATTATCAGATAATTCAACTAATTAATTTGCTAATCAAGACTCATGATTAACAACAGGGGGAAATCAATACTTCAAGAGGCAGCTAAGATGCTTGTTGCCAGGAGCATTTTCTAGTTTTTTCATTAGTAAGGATTAGAATAAAAACATGTTGAAATCACTGTGGTACATCTGAGGCTAATGAGTTTTTAGAGAGCCATGCAAACTATATAGCACAAAAACTCTACCTTCCAGTGTTGCTTCTAATTTCCACCAGATCCAACCCTGTGGCAGAAATAGAGCAATGTGAACTCGACAATAGTGGCACTCTGAGAGAAGAGCTGCCATAATTATAAGCACTCTTTCACATGGAACATGATGGCAAGGACAAGAGTCTCTGATGGCCATTGAGCAGAGGAGTGTGGGTGGGAGGTTGGGGGGTGTGGTTGCCTAAAAACACACCAGCAGGGAAAAGGTTATGATGCTAAACATAGGGACTGGCAATGCAGTGGTGAGAGGAAGATGGTTGCTAGGATGACTAAGAACATTCAGGTCACAAAGGTTAGTAGAAGGTATTATTAAATGAAGAGTTTCTCAGAATAAGATTGTTTCATTGTTCTCAGGAACCGGTGCTGTCACCTTTTTACCTTCGCAATTCCCTGGAAGTACCTGCTGCTACATAAAGCTTGAATAATTGGTAGTGTCTCACTGAGAAAGAGAAATGTATCTAAGTAACAGCAAGACACAGACTAATAAATAAACAGAGAGAGCTTGTGTTCTTAGGGTGATAGGTGGAGACGGATATCGCTGATAAAGAGTGCTGGGTCGCACCCAGTGCTGAGTCGTTGGCTTTTCCTGGCAGAGGCATTTGTTAAAAGTTAATGCCAGCCTTTTTCAGGTTTTGATGGATGGTTCTGATCCGCATCAGTCTTTTTTTTCCCCCATGAGGACACAGGAGCTATGCAAACACAGCACCTGGCAGCCTCCTCCAGGCAAGAAGGCTGAAGAAAAACATCTCTGTGGGTTTCATCCTCAGCCCCCGTGTTGGGTCTCATGACATTTGGATGATTTTTAGATGAGAAAAAACTGGTAGGAGAGGAGACTGTGCTTAGAATTATACACCTACATCAAACTTCCATTAAAGTCATTATATGAAATAATGTTGTCTTAATACTCTCAAGCAATTTCTCTTTAACCATTTACATCTAATATTCATAAAAGTGCCAAGGACAATTGAAAAGAAGGCAAGAGCATCATAAAAGTCTAATTAGAGAGCACCATGTTATAAATGGATTTACAGAATTAAATGCAATAAAGGGTTAAGAGCTGTGGCTATTAATATGATTCTTCCAGCTAAATGTGGCCCTCTGGCCTCAGGGGTGAACATTGGTATGTCTACTGTAAAGAGCTGATACATGTCTGCCATTATTTCCCAGTGGGTTCATGTGCATAGAGGATGGAGCGAACTGGAGTGTGTAAGTATTTAAAACCATGTGTCACAGATGACACTGACTGTGCAGTATCTCCAGGGATAGAACAGGGGATACTCTCTAGAGAGTTTTATATTTTCTGCTATTCTCCAGCTGTGCCAAAAAAAGAACAGCATTAATGTTCACCATGGTGCACACTCAGGGAGTGAACATACAGTAGCCTATTATGTATAGCACAATTGGGAGACATGTGTATAAGTATGAATGTGGAATGGTTATGGGAAATACCCAATTAATATTTTTTCAATTCATATTTGATGATTGCTGAAACAGTCTATATGTAATCTATAACATGTTGCATTTGTAGACTGTGACACATGCTATACTTATTCTTATATAACACTCAATTGTTATATAACAATGTGTTCCTTAAATAATGTTTAGAGGTTACTTGCCTTTGAAACCCTTTCCATAGGGAAACAAATGGTTGTAGGGTACTTAATAGATCCAGTAAGGGTTTTGCCAGAGGGACAAACTAAAGAGTTTTAGAAGTCTCTGGATATAAATTATCTGCAACAAAAGCTTTTATATAATCAGGATATCATTACTTATTATTTTTCACATCAACATCCAGCACTGCCAACAGAGATCTCTAGAATATTAGGGGTGTTCACATCCTGATTTACTTCCTGTTTCTACCATATACATACATGTACTGTACATCCCAGTGTCTTTGAAAAGCTTTACTGACTATTCTTATTGTGTTTCCCTTGCTTTATTAATATATTTATTTTAGATTGCTATATTTGAAAATGTTTTGCCAATTCTTTTTTTTTTTTTTTTTTTTTGCCTGTCTAAATAATATTTCTATAAGTTCAATGCCCGTCTGGTTGCCATGTATAAGCCGAATGATGAAGTTGATGAAGTTTGCATTTTCCCCTCCACCTTTGAACAAAGGGCACATTAGCCAATAGAAATTAAACGCACAACCAGCAGGATGCACATGCCCAAGAAATTGAGGCAGCAGTTAGTGACACTGGCAAACAGGGAAGTAAGTAGCCTAATTACTTGTTCTCCAATAACTGCCAGTTTGAATTAAAATATGAACCATTATATTACCGGATGTGACACTTGCATCATAGAGAGACAGTTACTCCATGACATTGCGAGAGGATGAGTTTAATTTGTGTTTTAAAGCAGTCAGCTTAACTCTCACTTGTTTGCTTGTTGTCACATTATATTTAGGCCTGCAGTATTACAAATCATTGGGAAATTTTGCACTAACATAGTAACCAGCCAGCAATCCTGAGGGTCACATTTTAGCCAAGGTTATGCTGTACATGCTCTAACACCTTGATTTTTCACCTTGTTCTTCATCCATGTACTTTTAAAATCGAGCACCTGAGCACCTATAAAGGGCTCTGCACAGCCCTGGTCTGCTTACACTCAGTTACACATCATTGCTTTATCACTGATTACACTTTTATTCTTTTTATTACTAAACTGGATGCTAGCTAGATGGCAACACTGACACATTTGGTTTCTATATTCTTGAAAACAAAGAGAGCAACTGTAGCACAAAAATACATCTGGTACTGGTAGTGCTGACCATCCACAGCATTCACATTTATTCATATCTACAATTAATGATCTCTGTATATTTTTCAATACAAAATATAGCACTTTAATGTTTGTTTTTTTTGCTGAAGTATATTGTAGTTACAATAGGGGTGTTCTGCTATGTGCTAGTATATATTTTAAGGTGTAGATGTAAGTTTGAAAGCAGAAACATCTATATGGACATTATGGACATAAACATTACAAAATAAACATTTTGTTCAAACATACAGAAAATGGGCTTCAGTTTTCATGCTAGATATAAATGTGTGTATGTATTTGTGTGCACATGTGTGTCTGTTGCAATCTCTCTGAAATGACAGTTGCCGGCAGCTCTAAGGCCTCACTGCCAACCTTACTGACTACACACACACACACACACACACACAGTCCACTAATCACATGCTAATGGACTTTCCACCCCTCGCATCAGCCGTCTCAAACAATTAAGGGAGAGTGTGTTGTGGGGTTTGGCAGGAAGAGGGCAGAGAGAGGTTCGTCTACACACCTTACAGATGCTCCCTGTCTAAGTCGACCTCTTTCACATCACACAGTTACTCACAGTGCTCATAACCTACTGAAAAAGAGTTGCTGAGATACTGCTGTATTTCTATTACTACTTCAGTACTTCTTGAGACTAAATTGGCCAACATTTTAGTATATCAACTTATAATATTTAAGTATATTTTAGGTAGTACACAGTTTACATCTAAGTTTTGTTTTGTACTGCAACAGTTCTGTTGTGTATACTGTTAGTGTACATGTTGTATACATCTATCCCACGTTTTAGTGTGTATGAAAGTACACCTTTAAGTGTATTCTCAGTAAAGTACTCGTTTAATAGTTGTTATACTGTAAGTATTCTTGTAAGTTTTCTTTAAGTGAATTTCACTTCATACTTGTAGTTTACTATTTATCATTTTTATTATTAAACACTTTATACTTCATTATTACTTTTTTGCATATTATTATTATTGCATTTTAAAATATACTACTAGGTTTCTATTTTTGCTTATTATTTTTAATACTTAAATTGCACCTGTGACACTTTTGGTTCTAGACAAGGTGGTAGGCAGGCTTGGGATAATACAGAATATTTTTCTTTCTAAAGAAAAATTCTTCTTGTTCTAGCTTTTTAAACAGCCTCTGCACACACATGCACACACCCAGCTCAGTGTCTCAATTTGCTCTCAGGAGGCTCCAGTTTCCATAATACCTTTAAAACTGCTTCTAGTGAACTAGAAGCATATATAAGAATATGTTAATTTTATTTATAAATATTGTATTGTATCAGATGCCAAAACATTACTGATTCAAAACAAAATACAGCACAGAGTATGAACACAGTACAGTATTTAGTATTTGAGCCTCTAATTATATTTTTTTCTGTATCTCCCAAACCCATGAGAAATAACACAGGAGTACTTGCTATGATTCATCCCAGTATGAAGAAAAATCTACTTTTATGTATTTTTTGTCTGTGTGTGTATTCTAAGTTTATTTTCTGTACAAAAATGAACAGAGATTATACTATACACAGAGTCAAAGAGTGCATGAAATCTCTGCTTTTTGTTTGTAAGATTCTCTACCACAGGTGTCATAGGGTTTGTTTTATTAATTTATTTCTGAATAAATTTTCCTGGTGTGCTTCTGATTTCTGTCATTCCTGTCTTTTTTTATTTGATTTCAATCCACCAACTTTAAAAGCAGTGTCTGAAGCATGGGAATAAGATTATGATAAGGCGATTACTGACGAATGGAGAAAAAGCAAAATAGAAAATAAAAGGGCTCTTTCAATAAAATGGTGAATAAAGAATATTTTTCCTTTGGCTCAGATTTGCTGTCTGCTTCTGTCTGGCCAGGCCTCCTCACCTAAACTGAATTTATTGTTTCATTTACCTGAATGACAAAGCAATTTTTGCTCAGGTTCAGGCCTCGTTATTGAGATACAAGAGAGCAGATGGAGGCCAGGCTTTTTACTGAGCCATCCCAAATTGACTGTGATTCCTGGTATTTGACTTCCCTGGAGAAACAAGTCTGAACTGTTTGTTGGTGACTTTCACCCACTCAGTGCCACAGGCTTTTCAATGTGGATACAAGAAGCATTGTGAAGGAACCACAAAGTGAATTTAATTTAAAGGCAATGTACAAGTCAAAGAATAGAGTGTTACACTATAACCTCAGAGGAAACATGCAGATATTTTTGTAACATGTATACAATATTTGTGTGCAGTCCTAAGAAAAATGTGCAGTTAAATTCTGTATAATGTAAAAGGAGCTCGACAATGCAAATTAGGATGCAAGTGCAGTTTAAATTCTTAATGTAAAAGTGCAAGTAAAAATACACAAAGACACGAGACACAATCCATGAAGATTGGCTATGGTACATGAACTGTGACTTTGTGCCATAGCAAAAATAATCAGATAAATTGTCCATCATGCACCTATTCTGGTGCACATATTCACATATATATACCATAGATATATAAAATGACGTACCAGAGAAAATTGGTATAGCAGTTAATACTAATAATAATTAATAATAATTAATAGTTAATAATAATAGGGAACATTGCACAGTCCTCATGCTGATGTTTTCTGAGGCCCCAATATTGAATTCTAATGTTACTTGAGGTGTTGTATGCCTATTGCATGAAACGATTCTTGCCAGCCATTGCTGGTTCACCCAGAGTCTTTTTATGGCCACACTGCTGTTATAAGTTTGAGGTTTTCGTCTACATCTGAAACGCTGTGTCCCATCTCACAAACTTCAACTATTAAACTACATTAAAAAAAAAAAAAAAAAGATGATAACTTGTCATTCTCATGGTGGAAACTAGAACCTTCTATAGATGGCTATTGCTTTATATATGCACAGGCAGATGCAACCAATGACATGCACAGGTGGTGTTGCTATATATTTTGATTTTCTGGTACTTCAGTGTATATTTTTAACTGAAGAATATTTCTGGTGCAAATTTATAGTAGTATTGTTTTCAGGTTTAATAATAAATGGATGGATGGATGGAGGGGCAATCTATACATTTTAGAGTAGTATATACAAGATTCTGCAAATGCATAAAATGCTCCAAGAATGTCCCCAGAGCAAATACTTCCATTTCAGCAAACTTGTTCCCAGAGGGACATTTATCCTATGAGATGAGTTTGGTGAAATGTAGTGGATTACCTAATGCAGTGGAAAAGGCTAACTTGATGAATTCACCTGAAGATATATTTACTTTTGTACTCATTAACACATGCGTTTCCACATTCCCACATTTTTACCTGTGGCTACACTACTCTCCAAGTTTATTAAACCCTACTGTACACTCTTGTAAATGCTGCTTGTAACAAACCATTTTTTTCTAGTTCTCTGAACTCTTGCCTCTATGATGCATTTTAATGGTACAGTAGTCAGGCAGTTGGCTGTTTTAAAGCCCATAGCCAATACATATATTCAGAACAATGTCTCAACAGGATAATAACCATTAAGAGCATCTAAAGCTAATCTCTAAAGTGCTAAAGTGCTAGCCGTCCATTTTACTGTGTATAACCAGGAACTACTGCAGAACATTCTCAAAGTGGAACTTGATACTTCAGTGGATGAAAAAGTATCAACACGGTCTCACACTAGAATATTTTATAACTATGCCCATGACTCAGTGTGTATGAATAGTTACAAATGTCAAAACAAAAAGGCAGAGATGGTAGGTCAAAGGGGAAACAATCTCTATAATAAGATATTCCTGGGTTGCTGTGAGATGGAGTTTATATTGAAGGGTATGTCAGGGGTGTTGGGAGAGAATTGGTGGGGAATTATCACAAAACACTCACTGCACATTTTAAAAGCTACCTATACACCTTCTCCTATATTTTTGACCTTGTGTGGCCATTATGCTGGTCCCCATAAGGAAAGTGTTTTTTTTTTTTTTTTAAAGACAAGGTTTTGGTTAGGGTTAGCATTAATTAGCTGCATTAATAATTATGTCAGTGGAAAGTCCTCACACGTATAGCAAGACATGTATCTGCCACAGGGC
>JAOTRJ010000045.1:8908015-8920512 GCA_028564905.1 Leptodoras praelongus | reverse complement strand
GCCCCACCTGGGGATCGAACCCGGGTCCTTCTTGCTGTGAGGCGACAGCGCTATCCACTGCGCCACCGTGCCGCCCCCAAATGTTACTGTTACAAACAAAATTGAAATGTTACACAAAAATATTTGCATGTCAGTAACAGTGTTACAAACATTACGTTACACATAACAGACCACTTTTCAGACAGAAAACATAATGAAGGCTGCTGGGTTTTCTATGCAAAACAAGAAGTCAGTGTGACAGTCCGCATTTCCAGAAGAGCTGTGGCAGATTCTCTCTCTAATGTCCTTATAAAACTGCACACATTGTACTTGGGATACTGTTTAAGATAATGGCACACCAAATACTGACTTCCTTTTGTTTATTACTATTTACTGAATCATGCATGTATAAGTTCGTGCTAAAGTTCACATCAACTGTCAGAATTTAGGAAAAAGTTATCTCAGTGATTTTGACCATGGTATGGAGGTTGATGCCAGTCATGCTGGTTTGTGTATTTCTAGAACTCCTGATCTCCTGATATTTTCATGTTCAACACTCTTTCTATGATCTCTAGCAATGGGAGCCCCTATCCAGTATTGGTAGTACAATGTTCCTAATAAAGTGTTCAGTGAGCATATGTCCTACATCCTGTTCCATTTATTATTTAATGCACTTTATGTAAGCAAGCCTTAAATAATCAATTAACAAGCACATTGTGCATTGTGTGCATCTGATGGTGCAATAGATTAGAGTTCAAACAATGAAGCATAGGGGTGAAGAACCTTAGGCTATGATCACATTACCAGGTTGAAGTGACACAAAAACAATTTTCAGTCTTAATGACACAGATCTGAATCATTCCAGATTTCGTGGACAAAAAAAAACAACAACAAAAAGTAATATGGGGTTTTCGAATCAGACCTCAATTTCATTTGTATGTGGTCCTAGATCAGATGCATATCCAATATGTTGCAGTGCACCATGAATGCAAAAGTTCAGACGTTCAGGTGTTCATGTGTATTATATTTTCTCAGCATACGATAATGAGTATGCACATATCAGTGTCACTGACAAAACAACAAATGAGGAGGACAACAGCATTGCCAATATTACAGTAAAGGGATTGAGAAATGGGTGATATCCTTGTTTCCCCCATGAAATGAATATGGCTACAATGCCAAAGAAAAGTTGTACCATATAAATATTCTGTGAATCCCTTTACATCCCACTGTTGCTGGCTCCACTCCTGTACCCACACATCACTTAGTGCAGCAGTGCCAGCGATATCTGCAAAAACAGCAAAAGCTAGCCATCTGTCCTTTTTTTCAACTTGTCGACCTGATCGTGTACAGCTGACAAGCTGCTGGTGACCTCCACATCACTGATATTAACGTGCAGACGTGTGGGATGTATCATTGCATTCACATTAAAGACTTACAGTTATGAATGTACCATAATGCACCGTATATACCATATAAGTACCATATTTTGATTGATTTGGTGTGATACTAATTTCTTTTTTTTCTGCAAAAACTGAGAAGTTGTTTGGGCTGATTTCTCCACAGTATTCAATAAATACTTGAAATCTTTTCAATTGTGGGCCCTGAATCTATGATCTATGAAAGTTGACCTTTTTGAATGGATTTATGGAAATGAATCAACTTTTCCATGATACTCTAATTTTTTGGAATGGGTCTGCATATAAAGTACTCTACAGAATGGAAAGTATTCTACAGTGTGATTCCTGATGACAGGCAGTTGGACACGGTCTCTTATCTGACACTATAATTATATTAAACGAAAAACACTGAAATATTATTTGTTTTTCTAATGCTGTGCATTATAGATCCAATATTAACGGGGTAATATATTTTTTACTCTTTTATTGACACAATTCCAGAATTGGTATTTGCAAGTATTGTAAAATCCATATTAACCCATAATAGCTATGACAACTATGTGGGGAACACTGTTTTAAGAAATGCAAATGAACCACTGCCAGTCAAACATAACTCCAATAGTCATGGGCTGTGCAGTATGTGAAGATGGACTTACTGTCCAAGGGGCGATATTTATAGCATATGGCTGTAATGAGAGTAGGAGGCTGGGGCAGTGTCAGCCTTTCTGCTTTCTCCCTGCCTCCAGCTTCCAGCTTCTCATTATGGAGGAAGTAAATCTCACTTAGCTTTAACAGGGCTATAAAACCCGCAGGCTTCTACAACTCAGATTTACATGCACATGCACTTATATAAAGGCACCATAAACTACATAAACAAAAAAAATCAAACCAAATGAAACCATGCACACTTTATGTAGATGTATGTGAAGATAACACTTCAGAAAAGTGACAAGCACATCCAGGACACACAGACAACAGACAAAAAGGAAGAGACAGAGAAATGAGACTTTATTAAAATCTCATTGTGTGCTTTTTCTACAAACTAACTTGCTTAAACACAGCTGATTCACTGTAGTTCTGCAGAAGAGACACAAATAAGATAAACAAAACAAATGCTTCCTGGCGGAGGCCTTCTGTGGCTAATTCACTTATGGACAATGTCATCAAAAAGGGATTCCACTTAATTAAGCCTGTTTCCTGCAGCAAAGAGCATATCACATTATAGACCGAACTGGTTAAAGGAAACGTGGCAGTTAATTGTGGCTATCTGTATTTCCCCATGCACACAAGTTCATAAGTTTATAGTGCAGAAAGCTTTATGCTAAACTTCAGTATAACCAACAGTAGCCTGCTAAGTGACTTTGTGTTTTGATTAGTATCCTTAGGACACAGGACTTTTATTTTGTACCTTATATGCATTTGCTCATTTTGTTCACAGTTTTATCCAAAGTAACATTTAGACAGGAAATGTAGAAATTTATTCAGGATACTACTGAGCAGTTGAGGGTCAAGGGTCAAAGACCCAACAGTGGAAATTTGGTACTGCTGGAACTGGAATTCACAATTTTACATTTACGTTTAGGCATTTAGCAGACGCCCTTATCCAGAGCGACTTACAAAATGTGCTTTGAGGGCACCATCAACAAATACATTCTGATACTAGCTCAGATGTCTATTAAGAGTACAATCAGGTAAAAAAAAAAGCAAACAATGAAAAGGATACTTAGTTTAGGAATCTGGAAAAGAATGTTGCAATCAATAGTGAAATAGGTTAAACACTCATATCCAGCATGTACAGATTCCAATTTAAAAAATGTAAACCTCAACACCCTTCAAGCAACGTTGTCAATTCAGTAAATCTGTTGTTAGATTTAGTGACTTCTCACAACTTGCAAATTTGCCGAATGTCCCTATGGAAAAGTGTGCTAAGACTAGGTTCATTTTGATCAGCCGCTGAAAGCTCATCCACACAAAACATTCAGTCAGTTAATAGTTAGTTAATAAGAATGAAAATAAAAAAAAATCTCCAAAAAAGAAAGCAAAAAAAATTTCCTCTATACCATCCTCAACCATCTTCTCCACCCTGACTCCAAAATAAAAACACAAGCAATAATCAAACAAAATATCCAACCTGCAAGAACTTAAAGAATTAGAGGTGGTTATGTACTGTATGATGTCATTAGTGACATTTCAGTGAGCCAATAGTGACTTCTGGTGTGATATTTTTTGGCAGCGCTGCCTTCAAAAGATAATTATAAAGTGCTATCACACCAATAGTCACAGGCTCCAGGGTTCCTCAGTTTTGGAGCTAGTGTTAAAAAAAATCATTTAACTGCCTGTCAAGATTGCGTAGTTCAAATAGACTATATCATGATCCTACTCCTTATTTGTCATATACACCTACATGGTCTCTAATAGTACTTGATTCTATCTTAATCCGATTACTCATAATAATGATCATCATCGTCATCATCATCATCATCATCATAAACATGTCCTCAGCCATTTGATTTAATTGTCCAATTAAGAAAACAAACATCCTCACATCATGACTGTCCTACTACTTCCCCTTGAGATCTGTAATTGAACATGATTATTAAAGCAGCCAAGATTAATCTTGACCAAGAACACCATGTTCTGAAAATGAATTGACTTCAGAAGGGTGTATATAAGAAAAGAAATAACAGCATGACATTTGTAGAGTGCATTAATCAAGCAGAATTATGATTCATTGCATCACTCCCTAAGTTCACTTCTTTTACCCAAAATAGCCTTTTATTCCATTTCAACTATATCGACATCATGTTTTATATTCTTTTAGTTTGATCATCACAACACTTTCACCACATCCTTATCATCACCATCATCACCATATTCATTATAATGATCTGCATCTTCAGTCTCAGCAAGCCCTTCATATCTGGTTCTCACAGTGGATCTGGAGACAAAAAAACCCCAAAAAACATGTAAATACTGGGGACACTGGGAATGAGGTGGGAATACATGGGATGCCAGTTCATTTGCACACATTCACCCACTCATTCACACCAATTAAATACAATGTAACAACAAAGGAATTCAATTCAATTGAATATGTATGCCACGTTTAACACTAGAGCTAGTCATTAAATGACTTTAGAGAAATCTGGATGTGGATTTGGATTGCAAATTAGCAAGCCAGTGGGGTTAGTGATCTCAATGAGCAATCCAGTGGAGTCATTGCCAAGGAAAAACTCCTCAGGACGATTTGATAAGGAAAAAAAATAGCTTGAGAGGAACCAGACCCCCAAGGGAGACCAGCTTCTTGTGGATGATACTAGATAGTGGGGTAATGGAAACAATTGGTCTTCAGCTGGCCAGTTTTGTTGATCTTATCCCTACTGCAGTCTCAAATTCCTGTACTTGTCTGACAGAAGTGGAACCTAATGTGCTCTTCTATTGTTTTACACCTGTATACCTGTCTGACATTTAATATGTTGTGTATTCTACATTATTTTAAAGAGTGGATATTTGACTTATTGTAGCCTTGGTGTCAGCTGAAACACGTCTGCCCATTTTCCTCTTACCTCTTGTGAAAGCATTTCTGCTTGCAGAAATGCCTCTCCCTGGATAATTTTGGCTTTATGTACCATTCTTTGTAAACATTAGATGCTGTTCTGTATAAAAATCTCAAGGGGTCACTATATTCTGAAATCCAGCCCATCTGGCACCACCAAGCATACAAAGATCAAAGTCACTGAGATCGTTCCCACACGTACATTCAGATGTTTAATGTAAACATCAACTGAACTATTGACCTGTATCTGCATGAGTATCTGCATTGTACCACAGGCATGCATATACAGGGTTACTGGTTTTCCTGAAGTAGCCAGTGAGTTTAAATCACTACCCTTATACACAACTGCATACTAAATTCAAACAGCATATAAACTGTTTGTAAAAAAATATGGCATCCATGTAGGAACATCCACAGCAATCCTTAGCGTATACTAGACATCTCTTTTTGCCAGATAAGTCCATGGATGAGGTATTAAACTGACGCAAATCCTCTGTTAAACAGCTTTTACAAAACCCATTGAATGTGATTAGCAATGAGCTGAAAGTGACCTCTCTCACACAGAAACAAAATGAGACAAAGAACAGATGCATGAAATTTAAAAGAAGAAGAAGGAGAAACCACAGAATCTGACATACGGAGAATCACCACTGTTACTCCATACAGGGAAAATTAAAAGATCCCATCTGTGCGATAGGAAAGAGATAAAACAGCCTATATTTCCTCCACTGGTTAGGAAAGCTGTGCTGGCGTAGGGCTGTTCTCAACTCCTGTGACACTGCACTATAGCATCCACCCATCCATCTGTCCATCTCACAAAAGCATTCATCCATTACAGCTTTAATCTGCGCTCAAAATCTCTAACTAGGTGTATATGCATAATAAATAATAATTCAAGAGGCTCTGTTAATGTCTGCATATTGATTATATACTGCGCTTGACAAACCAGGAGAGGAAACCTGTATCAAAATCTCACCAGTCAGTGTGAGATCAGACACATCATGTCTTTGTGTGAAGGTGAATTAATTTCACAAGTCATCAGTGGTCTAAGAAAGGAGTGAAAGGCCAATTAAAAGTAGTTACGTACTGCCAACATTTCAGTTTTGCCAAAGTTGACATCTTCTTTTTCTTTTTTATTGTGTCTTTCCACTTTTGTTAAGCTTCTTGACTTCTCTTCCATCTTCTTTTTCCTTTAATTATCTTTCTACATCCTGTATTAGGTCTAAACTATATGGTTCAAAGAGACTAATGTATAGGGCAGCCAGTGGAACTCTGCAGCTTGACTAGGTCTTTGTAAAACCTTAAAATTAAGATGCCTCAGTCTGTGCTTTTGAGGACTTGCCATCAAAGCAGACTTCCAATAGCTATGTAGAGACTAATTACTGCTAGTGCAGTAAATTTTACTTCAAGTGCTTAAGATTTACAAGCAAATTAACAGATGGAGAACAATAAATGTTGATTAATGATGACACATATGCAGTCTTTCAAGGAGAAAACCATTTTCTTAACGTTTGTGGGATATACAAGACTCAATTACAATTTAGATGATAGAACAGCATTTATTATAATTATGCTACATTTAGTTTACTGGCAATATGGCTTGGAAAGCCAGCATTGAGGAAATAGAAATCACCACTTAGTAGATTTTTACTTGTTTAATTGTTTAAGATTTATAATTATTAATTACCTATCAGGGTTCATGAATGAAAAATCTTTCCATACTTTTTGTAGGGAAAATGTCTCTCTTCTGACTAATTTTTCTATCCCTAAATTTTGCATGTTGTTTTCTATTTTGTTTGTGTCCTTGTTGAGTCTTTGTTTTTTTTTTTTTTTGCTTTTGTTTTTTTTTGTTTTTAATTATGCTTTTAATATTTGTAAGTCATTTCCCATACCTATTGATAATACAAACAGAGCATAGAGGAATTAATTAAAAATCAAACAGTTACTTTTCTATTTTTTTGTGTTTTTTTGTGCTAAACTCATAGGGAAATGCTTATTTTGACAGTGACAGACTATTTATTTCCATCATTTGATTCCAAATGACAAAGACAAGATATTTATTGTTCAAACAGATAAACTTTAGTGTTTTTTTGCAAATATTCACTCATTTTGAATTTGATGCCTGCAACACATTTCAATACAGTTGGGGCAGGGGCAACAAAAGACTGGGAAAGTTGAGGAATGATAAAAAAAAAAACCGCCACCTGTTTGGAACATACCACAGGTGAACAGGTTAATTGGGTATAAATGGAGCATCCCAACGTGCAATTGCTAGAAATGTAGAGATTTCATCATCTACAGTCCATAGTATCATCAAAATCTCTGCAAGTAAGCGGCAAGGCCAAAAACCAACATTGAATGCTTGTGACCTTTGATCCCTCAGGCGGCATTGCATTAAAAACTGACATCATTCTGTAACGGATATTACCACATGTGCTCAGGAACACTTCAGAATCCCCTTGTCAGTGAACACAGTTCGTCACTCCATCAACAAGTGCAAGTTAAAACTCTACCGTGCAAAGCAAAATCCATATATCAACACCCAGATATGCCACCGGGTTCTCTTGGCCAGAGCTCATCTGAGATGGACTGACACAAAGTGGAAAAGTGTCCTGTGGTCTGACTGATTTCAAATTGTTTTTGGAAATCATGGACGTTGTGTCCTCCAGGCCAAAGAGGAAAAGGACTGTCCGGATTGTTATCAGCACAAAGTTCAAAGCCAGCATCTCTGATGGTATGGGGGTGTGTTAGTGCCCATGGCATGGGTAACTTGCACGTCTGTGAAGGAACCATTAATGCTGAAAGGTACATACAGGTTTTGGAGCAACATATGCTGCCATCAAATGAACATCTTTTTCAGGGACGTCCCTGCTTATGTCAGCATGACAGTGCCAAGCCACATTCTGCACGTGTTACAACAGCGTGGCTTTGTAGTGAAAGAGGGCAGGTACTAGACTGGCCTGCCTGCAGTCCAGACCTGTTTCCCTTTGAAAATGTGTGGCGCATTATGAAGCACAAAATACAACAATGGAGACCCCGGACTGTTGAGCAACTGAAGTTTTACATCAAGCAAGAATGGGAAAGAATTACATTAACAATTAGTGTCCTCAGTTCCCAAATGTTTATTGAGTGTTGTTAAAAGGAACGGTGATGTAGCACAGTGGTAAACATGTTGCAGTCATCAAATTCAAAATGAGTGAATATTTGTAAAAAACAATAAAGTTTATCCATTTGAACATTAAATATCTTGTCTTTGTAGTGTATTTAATTGAATATGGGTAGAAAAGGATTTGCAAATCATCATTATATATAAATCAGCATATGTTGTGTCTTTGTACTAAAATAAAAAAAAAGTTTTTTTTCATAATTTTGCTTTCAACAGCTCATAATGAATGAGCAAAAATCAAGCCATGAGGAGGAAATAACCTAGAACCAAGAACGTAGAGCCCAGAGACAGGATTGTGCAGAGGAACAGATCTAGAGAAGGATCCAAAAAAATGCTGCACTTAAAGTTCCCAAGAGCACAGTGTCCTCTATAATTCTCAGAAAAAAAAAGTCTGGAACAACCAGGACTCTTCCTAGAGCTGGCTGCCCCACTAAACTAAATAATCTGGGAGAAGGGCCTTGGTAAGAGAGGTGACCAGTAACCCAATGGTCACTCTGGCTGAGCCCCAAAGATCCCATGTGCAGAAGGAAGAAATTTCCAGAAGGTCAACCATCACTGCAGCACTCCACCAATCTGGGCTTTATGGCAGAGTGGCCAGACAGAACCTCTCCTCAGCAAAAGACACATGAAAGCATGCCTGGAGTTTGCAAAAATGCACCTAACTGACCTAACATCCCAACTCTTCTGGAAATGGGGTTTGTACTTTTTGATGTTTTGTAGGTTGCATCTGGATTATATATCAACCATACTTTCTTTCAAGACCAACACTTCACTAGTATTATTTCACTAGTACTTGATTAGCAATAGTAAACAATTAAAGAAGAATATATGAAAGCATCAAGAGCCATTTGACATGTGTCCTGTGCAGCACTAGTGGAGTGTCACTTGTAGGCATTCATAAAGTTAACCTTATCATCTACCTTTTCCAGATTTCCAGACTGAATGTTTCTTCTCAGTATGTGCAGTGTTGTGAATTTGTGTTATTCTTATTTCCAACAAAGGGCAATATCAACAATTATGTTATTAGTAAAGTATGGCATCAGCAATATGTTTAGTGCTGTCTGGTATTGTTTAGCAAGATGCTCGATTAGGGTGTTTTACAAACCCTCATGACAACTTTGAGATAGTTAGGTATATAAATGTAGCTCTGTGACTGACTTCCAGAATGGCAAGAAAGTGATGTAGCTGCAACTTTGATATTGCTACTGTTGCAAGGAAAAGCAAACTGGAATACTGTTCAAATTCTGAAGGAAGTCACCCTGGCAGTCCTCCAGCCAGTTTCTAAATGCTGGTTACATATGTAATATTCTTATTTACACTGCTGTAATGTTAGGCAATAGAGGTCAAAGAAGAAGAAGAAGAAGAAGAAGCAGATCTGATATGCAGTAGAATTAGATTTCAGTAGTGAATAGTTTCACATCAAATAGATGAAAAAGAAACTCTGCACATAATAATAAATAAAGCTGAAAAAAATTAGAACAAGCAAAAGAGAAAACTAGCACTGGATTTTTGGAACAAGAGTAATGCATTTCCATTATAAAGGTCATGCCTGTATCCCTCTGGCGAACTGCTCTGAGTTTGGCAATGGCTGACCTCTTGCTATTAGTGCAGCCATATGGGAGATGAAGGAGCAAACACGGAGGCTTTAGCATATTTCTGTAAGAACCCATGTAAATTATTCAAAAAGATGCTGAATACATTAATAGCATAAAATAAAGGACATATTCTTAGACAATAGCAGTATACCAACCAGTAGCATCATGATGCACTAAATCTGATAATGTGAAATGACTGAAAGGCAGTAGAGTCTGTTTATTTCAATTCTTATTGGTCTTGCCTTTTTCCTGAGGTAATTTTCTCTAAGCATAAAAAAGTACATTGCCAAACTTAAAAGGCATTATTGAGCTACTGAGTAATTCCAAATGATGGGCTATCAAACAGTATTTAGGCTATACACTGGACTAGAGTTGAGTGTAGAATACTTACTTGCTTTCATAATGGACAACATCAGCCTTAGGACTTTCAGAAACACAAGAAGAAAATGCAGGTCTGGAAGTTTGCTTAATTTCTTATTTATACTGCTTCGCATATGCTTATAAATATATGTACAGAGATACATTTTACAGAATGCATTCAGCAATCTATTGCATTAATATATTGTTTGAATTGTTTGTACATTTCTTTTCTGTTTTACTTTTATGTTGCTACTGTTGCAGCAAAATATCCCATTGGGTCCCCATGAGATCAATAAACCTCCTCAGATGCTCAGATGCAGGGTGTAGAACAGCCCATCAGAGAACAGATGAGAAAACCGAGGCAGGCTAGTGTTATATAATGTTAATTATTATTTATTTATTTTTTAGTTAGCTGTTTCACTGCCACAAGAAGGTCCCATGGATGCTATTGAAACATTGTGAAATTGTCAACTAACATCCCAGGTCCTATTAGGGAGCCATACAAAAATAAATTGACGGGCTATTACATTGTTTCTCGGTACCTTGGGACATATATATTCAAGGCAATAAAGTTCACGTTCTGTGTTCTTGCAAACCTTTGAAAGAAAAAGAAAATGGAATATTCATGTTTACTGGACACGTCTGCAAATGGCAATTCTACAAATTATTTTTAAGCCACCTTAATATGTGCACCCACATGCACAAACACACATTGTCATTGTCAGTACATTGCTGATAACGTGTCTGGGTTTGGAGTCACAAATAATGTATCTAGTATGGGAACCATGTGTCTTATTAAAGCCATTTATTTGGTTCATGCAGTAGTTGCTCATGGGAGATGATCCTGCTGTGATCACACAGAGAAAAAACAGTGCAAAAAAATGTGTTGATATCCATACAGCAATGGGACCTTATACAAGAAGACTGAGGTCCTTATTCTTTTATAATTTATCTTGCAGTGTGGAAAAAAAATAAAAAAATGCTACTTTTTTGTAGAAAATATTTTTTGCAGAACAAAATATTAAGGTATATGTACAGTATATACAATATGTTCTATGTTCAGAGTGCTGAAACAGACAAGGATAGTGAGCAAGCAACAATGGTGTAGTAAACACACTAATGCATATGCAAATAGCACAGTATTGCCTGTGTTTGTGGGCATGGAAAACATTAAAAGCAGGTGTGTATTTAATTACATATTGAGCCTGGTTTTAGGGCACACAGGACTTCCACATCACTGACAGAGTGCTGATGAAGACTTTTAGCCCTAACCTTTAATGTGCCCAATATATTTTACATTTGTGCTGAAGCAAGTGTTCCGGGCAAATTTATGGGTGCAGAAGAAAAATGTTTATATGCAAATTAGGGAAGAGGAAAATTACTCCTAGAGCTGTTCAGCTAAGAGCGGTGTGGAGAACACAAGAGGTGTGTGCACAGATGTGCATAAAGCTCATGTGTGAGTGTGGGTCCCTGTACATCCAATAAACAATCCAATTATTTACTCATTACTCATTATCAGAACCATAGGAATCATAGGAATCATGGGAACATGATTAATCTGTTGATACTTGCAACTGTATGATGCTGAATGTCTGTCAGAGAACTATTTTGTAGAGAGAAAATATGAGAAACAGAGTGAGTTTCATGAGCATGTTTTTACTAAAGCATCTCCACAGGTCAAACTGTTCCTGGGTTATTATCAGTTTTCATATCCTCCTTAAACCACTCATATGTGAGTTCTTGAAGTCTTGCCTATCTGTGGCTCCTCAGGAAGAACATGCTGTTTTAACATGATCGAACTCAGTCCAGATGCCAAGGTTGTGCTTAAGGCATATTCTTTCTTGGAGAAATATCACAACAGATGGCCAGAGCCTCAGTCTGGAAATATATATCTATAGAGAGAAAAAGAGGGGGAAATAGTTATCTGTGGGTTCATTGAGGACAGCTTCATTTGGTTCTGATTCCAAAGTTAGACTGTAGCAAATAAATAAAAAATATGTTCATTCATTTACATACAGTACATTATTTATGCTTACACATGGGGATGCTGGTTAAAGGTCAGTTAGAGTGGGATCTCAGACAAGTTTCAGTTGTATTCTAGCCTTCTCAGTGCCCAGACGTTTGTTTTTGTGTAACTCTGCTGGAACAATGCAAGGAAGTTTAGAGCAAAAGTTTAACAAGAGAGTCCAATTTCCTGAACAGAGTGATCACAGGAGATGAATCATGGGCGTTTGATTACGATCCTGAGACAAAAAGATACAGTCCTGAATGGCACACAGCATCACCTTGCCCAAACAAAAGCTCAAATAAAAAAATCAAGTCACCATTCATCATCTTTTTTTGATTCAAAGACAAAAGACAAAATGAGACAAAGTGAGACATATTTGTCACTTGTGCTTGCACACAGTGAAATGCAACCTCCGCATTTAACCCATCCGTGC
>JAOTRJ010000045.1:8868270-8883973 GCA_028564905.1 Leptodoras praelongus | reverse complement strand
CGCCCCACCCGGGGATCGAACCCGGGTCCTTCTTGCTGTGAGGCGACAGCGCTAACCACTGCGCCACCGTGCCGCCCTTGATGGATAAGTATCTTCCTGTATTTCTCAGCATTGAGGACACCATTAATCCTGACCAAATCTCTAAGTCCATTTGCAGAAATGCAGCCCCAAACTGGCAGCCCCAACAAGCACCATGCTTCACTGTTGCCTACAGACACTCATTCGTTCCCTTCTGCGGACAACTGCCTTCTGCTACAGCCAGATATTTCAAATTTTGACTCATCAGTCCAGAGCACCGGCTGCCATTTTTCTGCACCCCAGTTCCTATGTTTTTGTGCATAAAAAACTCCAAGCTGAGTCGCTTGGCCGTGTTTCCATGTAAGAGGTATGGCTTTTTGGTTGAACTCTTCCATGAGGACCACCTCTGGCTAGACCTCTCTGGACATTAGATGGGTGTACCTGGGTCCCACTGGTTTCTGCCAGTTCTGAGCTGATGGAACTGCTGGACTTTTTTGAATGGCAATATGTGTTTGTCATCTGCTGCATTAAGGTTCCTTGGCCAACCACTGCATCTACGATCCTCAATATTGCCCATTTCTTTGTGCTTCTTCAAAACATCTTTAAACCCCAGTCTGCTTTGAAGTCTATGTCTGGGAGAGCCCTTGCTGATGCACAAAGTACCTTGCTATAACTACCTTGTGTCTTGTTGCTGTGCTCAGTCTTGCCATGGTGTAGCCCTCTGACATGAAACTGTCTTCCACAGCCTCACAGTGGAGTTTGGCTGTTCCTCACCCAGATTAAAGCTCCTACACAGCTGTTATATTTCAGTTAATGACTGTGTTTCAACCTACATGTCAAATTGATGATCATTAGCACCTGTTTGGTATATTTGGTTGATCATATAAGTTTACTTATAAAAATTGATGCTGGTTTGAAGGCAAAGGGTAGTAACACCAAATACTGGATTGGATTTAGATTTTTTTTTTTTCACTCACTTTGCACCTTTTTTCCCCACACCATTATTTATATATATCCCACATGTATATATATATATATATATATACAAATGGGGACATATGAACACAAATAGCAGATCAATGACTGTTGATCGTTGCTCAAATTGCATAATCATCATTTTGCAAAACACATTACTGCTGCATTTCAAACAACCTGCCATTATACTAAATTGCATGTCAGAATTATGTCTCACAAGCCAGATTTCTAGCTGTCTAGAGTTTGCAAAATAACAAAAATATTGGTCAAGGTATATTAACCGTTTTACTAAAACTTCATAAACTGTATTATATTCTGTCTAATGTAAATGCTTTCACTTTGACTGTGCCGGAGGTCTCGTGTGGTTTAGTGTGTTTGACATTTGCGGTTAACAAAAAAATCTTTCTGAAAGAACTGCAGCAACACCTCAGCTAGCACTGGGAGAAATGTGGGTTTAGTGCGGCCTGTCGACTCCCTCACATCCTGATAAGACGTGATGTGACTGCCAGGCTTCATCACCTCTCCCATCTTCATTCTATCTACCTCTCCACCATCACTCTAACACTCACACTTTCTCCTGTTTGTGGAGTCAGAGAACTTTGCTTTTCTACCACTGCCTTCCCAAAGTCATTTAGTATAAACCCTGTATGCATAAATGCCTAAAGATCCTTATCAAGCCTTCTGCTTGGAGCTCACATTTACCAACAGTGTTCTATGTAGTGATGATAACTTCACTAATTGAACTAAAGTGAGTAAAAGGGATTCACAGTGGCATGACAAAGTATTTACCCACTTCCCATGTTCTTCTATTTTTGCTATTTTTTACATTTAAATGTTTCAGATCATCCAACTAATTTTAATATAAGAGAAAGACAACATGAGCAAACACAAAAACAATTCAGCTTTGGAATGATTATTCCATTAATGAGGATAAAGATTTATTCAAAACCTAGATCACACATGTGAAAGTAATTGCCCCTAAACCTTATAACTGGTTGTGTCATGAAACATTTGCATTAACTTGTGATGAGTCTTTTTCATCTCTGTGGAGGAAGTGTGGCCTATTCATCTGCATTGGAAGGGTTTTGAATATGAACTGCCCATATAAGGTCTTGCCACAGCATGTCAGTGTAGTCAACTGCACGTCCTTCGGATCATCATCCTGCTGCATAACCCAGCTGCACTTGAGCTTTAGGTCACAAACTGAGGGACGGACATTCTCCTTCAGGATTTTCTGATATTTTCTGACTTCTCTACCACCACCGTGTTTGACTTTAGTTATGGTGGAATGCGGTGTTAATTTGTGCCAGATGCAGTGGGACCAGTTGGATGTCTTGCAAAAAGTTCCATCTTTGACTCATCAGTCCACAGAATATTATCCCAGAATTCTTGTGAGTCACCTAGATGTTTTTGTCAAATGCAATACAAGCCTTTGTGTTCTTTTTGGTCAGCAGTGTTTTGCACTTCACAAATCTCCCATGGTTGCTCCGTGTCTTTCTTTCTGTGAAATCATGTACACTGACTGTAACTCAGGCAAGTGAGTCCTACTGGTCTTTAAATGTTTGTCTGGGTTCTTTTGTGACCTCCTGGATGAGTTGTTAATGCATGTTGTTGCATCATGAAATTTTGGTAGGCTAGTCACTCCTAGGAAGGTTTACCACTGTTCCAAGTTGCCCGCATTTGACCGGTAACTGGATTTTTTTTGTTTAGAATCTGTACACAAATCTCTTCTAGCATCATGTGCTGCTTCACATTGCCAGACAGGTTCTATTTAAGTGAGGTTTAGATTCAACAGCTCTGGCAGTAATCATGCCCAGCTGGGCCTAGTGAAATTGAACCCAATAGTCAATTGAATTTACTTAGCTGTTTGTTTTGGTAGCTAAGGGGAAATGACCTTTTTTTCATGTAGGTGATTTAGGTTTTGAAACAATCTTAATCTTCAATAAATGGAATGATCATTTAAAAGCTGCATTTTGTGTTTACTCATGTCTTTATCTTTATATTAACATTAGTTGGATGATCTAAAACATTTAAATTTGACAAATTGGCAAATCTAGAAGAAATAGGGAAGGAGCTTTGAAAGCTCCATAGAGGCTAAATAACAAGTAAATTAAATTCAAAGTGCATTTAACATATACCTTCATAAAAAATGTTGTTTTAGTGTTTATAAAACTATACATAGAAATAAAGCAGTTTATTTGTTAGTAAAATCAGCCAGTTACATTTTAAAGACAAAGACTGAAATGTCTGATAGAGTCTTAATATCATTTATAATGAGTAAAGAAAAACACTACCTTCTGTGTTTTATTCCATGTCCTCTAGATCTACTTGCTATAGCAATCATGAAAGTAATTTAGAGACCTTTACTGCTGGCTTCTCATGAAGCAAGGCCATCTTTGCATATGGAATTACTGTGACATTTACACACTGGAGAGTAATTGGATCACACTGAGACATCAGAGGGAGAGGAGGTCACCTGTTTATTCATAAGGAAGACTGATAGAAATGAAATACAGCAGAACACTGTGGATGTAAAGTAAATCACCGCTATGAGGTCAGTCTGTGGGCTGTCAATAAACAAAAGAATGCTATTTTGGTTGGATGGGATGCGTATTCTTGCTAGCATGGTTTGGATCCAATTGTTCCAAGTGTCATCGATTTAGTTATTGTGACATAATGATATTAGTGGTATTAGGTATTAGTGAAAACAAGCTGTGCATCACAGAAGCAAAAAAAGACATTCTATAAAAATATATAGTCATGATTTTTAGAGTCAACATTTCTTGAGAGTGTTTTATAGAGTTCTTCAAGGGAACAGGTTCAGGTTCAATATCCAAGTTTGCTTTATTGTCAAATGTTTTCAGAATACAAAGACAAAAGGAAGTATAGTTATTTGTATTCTGCAGTGGTGTGTCCATACAGCCCGCACAGCCCATAAAGTGCATACAGCAAATGGACAGACATACTGTATTATCATTAAAACAGCAACATTAAGAGGGAGTTCTCATAAGTAGCAGAAAAGGTTTTGTGCAACTGAAACAGTACATGGAATGAATAGTTCAAATTGAGTAATTGGTTCATAGGATAATGAAGCATTCTGTTTGGAACAATGTCTGATAAAACACTCTGTATGCTTCTACGTACAACTATTAAGGATTCCTGCCAGGGGGAAAGTGTTCTAACTCTAAGTGTTCTAAATTTTCTAAGAGAATAGACCCTTTATTATGAAAGAATAATGATGAGGTATGTAGCACTGTATAAAGAAACTGCTTAAAGTGAATATTGCATCATAACATAATCACAGCATCTCGCACACATTTTCTCAGGCTCAGACTCTGTCTCTGTTTTGGCTGAAAGAAGGTCTGTTTGTACATGTTTTGCCCCTGCTGTTTATATCAGTGGTTTTCTCTGAGAGTCATGAGAGTCATTTGGCTCTCAGACTGTAACACCATGACTGGACTAATGTCAGCTAAATCCCTACAGGAGCCCAGCCTGTCACTGTCATGCACACAGACGCTTTACTTAATGCTTTAGACATGAAGAAATCATTCCAGAGTCCCACAATTTTGCATACACATATTGTCGAAAGGCATAAAGAAAATATTCCGAATACCTAACTAATTGAAATGTTTTTCCAGGCTTCCCTTACTTTAAATTGGGTTAGTTCCTGTAGGGCAGTGACTCTTTTGGAATGAAGTGTACCATCCTCTACACTACACTACAAATTATATAGTGCAAATATTATATATTCGTGTGATTTTTGGTTAGTTTCTTCCCAAGGAACACCTTTAAACCTATTACATGCACTAATAGCATGAATCCATAGCCTCAAACTGCCCATATTGTACGTGGTTGATGGTGCTTTAATGTTATGAGGAATTCTTTGAATAAATTGGGCTTCCAAATATCAGTTGGATATTGTGTGAATTCTACAGTGTATTTGAGTATATTTGCTGTCCACGTGCATCGGTTTATGGGCACACTTTACTCATCTTGTAATGACTGCTTCCAGCATGACAACACAGCATGTCCCAAAGTCTTCCTGAACTGGTTCCAATGACAAATGATAATGGTTTCAGTGTAAATCAATGCCTTTTCTATTCACCAGATCTTCATTAGACCACCTTGGGTAGAATAAGAGATGTAATCATGTCAATATGAGCTAGAATCACAAAGGAACATCTAACTTGTGAAATCCATGCCATGAACAAGTGAACCTGTTCCAAGATAATAACACGCTATCATGCATATCATCATTAAAAGAAAACATCTGACAGATATGATGAAATGAAACTGAATTTTGGGTTTGTTTTTTAAATTAATCAATCAGATAAAGCTTCTATGCTAATTCTATGGCTGTGATATTTAATCTATTAAAATCTCTTATATACACTCTCTTTCCCTGAATTTACATGTGAAGTGGTTTTGGCACTTCAACTAAAATAAGGAAATATCATATCTTTGAATAAACCCATATGCAGAACTGATTAGTAAATAGTTTTGCCTCAGGCTCATCTAAACAAGTGTAATTCAATATTTTTCAATATTATTCAATTATTCAACATTTCAAATACTATTAAATAACAGCAAGTTCATTTAGCAGCTTTTCTGGATGGAAAACAACATGGAATTCATATAACATGTTGACAACGTATGTCACCAATAATCACTATTAAGCTTCTAATTAGGGACCGTATGTTCAACTGCCCATCTGCAATGTCAATACCCATTACAACGTAAGGTTCCTATTTCTGAAAATTCCCAGTACTGTAGGTACTAATTGGTGCTTCTTTTACTATAATATAGCTGCCTTGGGTCACACATATTCACAAGGGTAATTACATTCTTCAGTCACATATTACTTCAAAATTCCTCATATAGACTCACAGACTTTAATTACATCAAGGCTTGCTGAGAGCACAGAAAATAACAGCCTGTCCATGTTTTCTTTCAAGCCACCAATCAATTATGACCTCATATTCACAGTTAGAACTACCTAGTGTTCATATAAAAGTAATTCAATTGATATTAAAAAAGCGACATCAAACAAATCTAGCAGCAGTGAACAAATCTATATGTATAGACTGTTGACAACCTGACATCAATCAGCATCAATCAGTCAGCTCAATTTAAATGATATGTCAAATGTTAATGGTTGTTTTCCATGCACACTTTATAGATTATCAGCTTGTCCTATTTATTTTTGCTCTGTTTTATATTTTTGTTGAAATTGCATAGAGACTTATCAACTGATCCCAGGTCCTAGTCAAATTTAATCTAGGCTGTATTTATGCACGGTGTGGCACTGTTAAAGTCCATTTGTTATGTGGTTGAGAATTAGTTGCACCATGAATGACAACATGGTCTGGAAATTCTGCCTTTTTTGTGAATTTTGTCTCTGACAGCTCTACATCCTCAAGATGTGCTAAGGAGTAGAGTCATTATTTTTGTTTGTACATGCCTGTGATACTTGTAGCTGCATATAAACCAGAGCAAACCTAATCAGGCAGTTACTAAGGACCATTACATATTCATGTGCCATGTCTTGTGTCACCCAGATGTCCTGGTGAACCTTTCTTGCAAGCTTTCTAAATAAAATAATGTGTGCCTGCTATTTGTAGCGGTATTTGGATCCATTTAGAAGACTGAATAATGTATTCATATTTGGTTACATGCCTTGTGTCTATACTGGACTATCTAAATATGATTACCATAAATTATTATTCTGGCACTTAAAATGTGATCTTTGTAGTATACTGTATACAGCTGTATACCCCTTTAACATATGCTAAGTGAAATGCTTGATAAGATGTAAGAAAAATATCTACTTGCAAGTAGATGGTAACAATCATATAATATAGTGGCATATATATATATATATATATATACACTGCTGAAGCATTTTACAAACTGCATAATTTCACAGTTCAAGTGCTGATATGCGCACCATGCTCTACAGCTTCCTTTCACTTTGTAGCACATTCAAGGGAGATGAGACTTAGGCAAGGACAAAGAAGGATAAAAAGAGAGTGTTATTTCATGGCTGGAAAAGGTCTTGAGGCCATAGCTTTAAAAAGGTGGATGAAATAGAAATAGCACTTGGTAGACATCAGTTCATTTCCAAAAGGCCTTCATGATGCCACTATTTGTTATGGTCTTGTGCAACCTGTACCTTTGCAAAATAAATTCATACCAGGAAATGATTTGGATTTGTATAGGTGTCTCTCATGGGTGTTATGAATAAATAACCTTGCAATATATCCATCAAATATCACAGCATGTCATACTGCATATCAGAAAGCTGAAAAAGCAATGACAATATTCAACTCCAGCACAGTACCTGAGCCCATTTACAGCACTGCTATATTCTTTATAGGGGCATTTTGTTTTTGGATGGAGCTATATATCAACACTATGTCCTGATCAGTGGTTATTTCACAGCTCCATCGCTACTCTTGAGCACCTGGGTTTGTAGGCAAACACAATTTAAGGGCATAAGAACTGGCTCAGTACAGGTTTTGTTAGACAGATAGACCCATGAAGATGTTTATGATGCACACAACCAGGAGCTGCATGCTGAAAATGTCAGAAATAGGTCAAAACCCTTTGTTAAATTATCTTGATGGATTGTTAAAATCTTATGGGAGAAAGTGTCCTTCTGCAACATAGAAGGAGTGAATTGATATGTTTGCTCGTTGAATGAGGTATTTGCTGCTCTAAATTCAGAATAAAGGCGGTCACAGCTCTCTACAGACATATTCAAGCTCACAAACCTTGACAGCAGAAATTATCCAGGGTATATTACTGTACTAGTGAACTAGTGAAGATATTAAACATTGAGGTTGACAGTTATTGAGAAACAGCTGCATAGCCAATCATGTGGCAGAAGCACCATCCATGACATTCAGATACAGGTCAAGAGCCTCAGTTAATGTTCATCAAAAATTAGAATTGGATAAAATGTGATCTCAATGACCTTCTCCTTCCTTTCTTCTTCTTTGACCGTGACATGATTGATGGAGCCAAATGGGCTAGTTAAAGTACTGCAGAAACTGCAGTTCTACTCATACTACTATTTACATCTATGGTGCATGTATGGCATTTGGCAGACACTCTTATCCAGAGTGACTTACATTTTTCACATTTATACAACTGAGCAGTTGAGGGTTAAGGGCCTTGCTCAAGGGCCCAGCAGTAGCAGCTTGGTGGTGTTGGGGCTTGAACACACAACCTTCTAGTCAGTAACCCAACACCTTAACCTCTGAGCCACCCCTGCCCTGTTTTTTTTGCTCATCTATGGTGAGCAGAAAAGCACCTCAGAATGCACAAAGAGAACAGACAAAATGCTCACCCTAACCAGATAGTTGGAAATTGTTTCAGTGAACCTGCCCCCATTGTTGTCTCAATTAAAGTAAATAAAATTTTATTTCTAAAGCACTTTGATCCATGGACATGTCTCAAAGCAGCTTATAGGTTTTGTCCCTAACTGTTATCCCTAATGAGCAAGCCAGGAATTACGGTCATCTCAGATTCCTGTTCTTGGCTGACAGGAGTGAAACCTGAGTGAAACCGTATGAGACTCAGGTCTGGTATGTTGTATATTCTGATATTAGTTTCTGCTCACCACAGATGTAATGTGTGGTTATTTGAGTCACCATAACCTTCCTGTCTGCTCAAACCAGTTCAGCCATTCTCCTCTGTTGGAGAAATGCACAGGAGCTTATTTATGATTGTATGATCTGTATGGTGCTGCATTTGATTAGAACAGAATCATCATTGAAATGATTAATGATCATTCAGAATTGTAAAGATTTATTTTAGTCAGATCTTTATATACAATTGAGTATATACAGTATTTACATTTACAGCATTTGGCAGACGCCCTTACACAGAGCGACTTACATTTTATTTCATTTATGCAACTGAGCAACTGAGGGTTAAGCACCGTGCTGAAGGGCTCAGCAGTGGCAGCTTGTCTGTGGTGGGCTTGAAACTTGTGATGAGTAGTGTGTGCCCTATGTTGGATTGGCACCCTGTCTAGGGTTGTTCTTGCCTTGCGCCCTAAGCTGCCGGCTAAGCACCGGCTCTCCCGTAACCCTGAAATAGGAATAAGCGGTTAAGATAATTAAATTATTATTATTGTTTTTGTTTTTGTTCTTCTTATTGTTGTTGTTGTTGTTGTTGTTGTTGTTGTTATAAAGGGACTGCTTTATTTCTTTCCCCTTTAACATCACTTTAATTTCACCTTAAATCTAACTTTATTCTATGTCCTCCCAGACTGCTTACGCAAAATGCATGTAATAAGGTAATTATGTTCATTATAGGCTATTAGTAGAAGGTGAAGAGTGGGGAGGAAAGTTTTCCAATGACTCTGCCTTTGTCCCCATCCACCTAGAGGGAATTAATCAAGTTAGAGTAAATCCTACCAGTTAGACCCTTTCTCTTCAGCACACGCAGTGGCAGGACACAGAGGCTCCATAACAACATTAAAGCTGCCCATGGACCATGCAATTTCAATTACCAGAAGAGAATCAAAGGGCTGAAAGGAATTCAAATTAATTCCTCCATTTTAAAAATCAACAGCCCTCTGGGTGCCGCGAGCAGAATCTAATCCTAGAATCGAATCCATTCTTTGCACATATGTCCAAACAAAGGGAATATATCTGTGCATGCCTCAGTCAAAATATATAATACATCCTTTTTGTTTTCTTGGTGTATGACCAGGAGAAGTTTGCTTCATTATGGTGACACATACAGCTACAAGTGCCAGTGGGTACAGCTAGAAAGAACATGTGTGTCACTGTCATGCATAGTGAATTAACACAATGGTCAGCAGGATAAGATGAAAGCATTGAAATGAGAACACACACACACAGACACACACACACACAGACACACACACACACACAAAAAAAAAAATATATATATACATATATATATATATATATATATATAGTGGTGTCGATAACCAGATAATAGATTTATGTGTGGCTAAGGAGATTAATGTATATGCTTTAAAGTGCACTAGCAGATCATTCTTTGCTGTAAACAGCTTTGAAGGAAATCAGCACGCTAAATGGAAAATGGGTTTATTAATCTAAGCAGCTTAGTTCAGGTTGGGTTCGTCCAGCAAATTAAGTTTGCAGGATTTCACAGGAAATAAACACGGGATAGTAGAAAGAGGGCAGCGGAGATGAGAGCGTGTCAGCAAAAAAAAAAAAACTTTTATATTTTATTTTATTATATGTTTTTATATTCTACCAACTTGTAAAGATGATCCTGTATTCACCACGTGATTAGGAACAATCCCATGTTTCTGACATATGCTTCAAAGGATCTTTTGTGGCTTGGGTTTAAGATGTGTGTCCTTGATTTTAGAAGAAATATTTAACATCTAGCTTTCTGTTGGCACAAATACGATCTTCATGTATGTGTGGAATGATTTCACATGCATGCAAAGAGAGCAAGGAGATCATATGGAGAGAGAGAGAGAGTGAGAGATGAAGAAGAAGAAAGCAAAGCACAGATAGACAGTACTTGGTGGTTTGATTTGGACTGTGTTGAGGTTGAGGCTTCAGGCTGATCTCTCACCCAGTAAGACACTCATGAATGATGGAACATACTCCACCACAGCCCTCCATGCTTCCAAGCACTCTCTCTTCTTTACATCTACATCCCTGACTCTCCATCTCCTCTGTCTGTATCTATTTTTTGCCCTTTAATGCACTCTTAAGTTAGAGAGCCATACCTCAGTATCCGTTACATATATGGGTCTCTTTTTCTTAGCTATCTAAAGTTTGCTGAATGGACTTTTATACTTTAATTGGGCATTTGCTTCAGTTTGCTGGAGGGCAATCACCCCAAATGCAGTAATTAAAAAAAAAGGGTGGTGTATTTATTTATTTATTGTTTTATTTATCGCTTTATTTTTAGTTCGTTGATTTAGTCACCTCACCCAAACTCCACCAAGCATAATGAAGCATTTACTGAAAAAAAAAACCTTCCAAAATAAGCCAGGACTAAAAAAATGTTTGTATTATCAGCTTAGCAGAACAATGACATGGAAAATACCCAGGATAGTGTTCATGGGTAAGAATTTACTGGCCAATAATAATACCAAATATAAAGGACTATATTTCCTAAGTCCTTGTGGTAAGAATTTGCAATAATTTGCATACTTAGTATCTTTTCTTACAATCTGTATAAACACCAAAAAAAATTCCTTTGCACATAATCTGCGTATCTTTCTTTCATTTATAAACATTTTAAAAATATTGTATATTGTATTACATTCCTGTGAATGCACTGAAATTATGAATTCTTTGTTTGGCTTGGTTAGGTTTGGGGCAGGGCTGGCTCAGTGGTTAAGGTTTTGGGTTACTGAATAGAAGGTTGGGGGTTCAAACCCCAGCACCACCAAGCTGCCACTGCTGGGCCCCTGAGCAAGGCCCTTAACCCTCAACTGCTCAGCTGTATAAATGAGATAAATGTAAGTCACTCTGGATAAGGGTGTCTGCCAAATGCCATAAATGTACATGTAGGCTCATTTTTTCATTTCCATTCTTAACATAAAAACAGGAAGTATTAAAAGGAAAAAAATAATAATGTTGGGCATACACCAAAATGTCAAAATACCTAATCTGGCCCAAGTGGGTTGACAGAATGCTTGATCATGCCACATGTTTTGTGCTTGAACTTCTGGATAATAAAGATAATATAAATAAAAACAAAAAATCCATCATATTCAGAGACAAGAAAATGTTTTTATATCCCTTTCTTCCCCTTTGTGTTTACAGTATGGGCAGTCACTAGACAGACAGAGAGACAGAGAAATAGAGAGAGAGACAGAGAAATAGAGAGAGAGAGAGAGAGAGAGAAATATTGAGTTGTTGGCAGAGTTTGCAACACACAAGCACCCATATTTGGAGAGTGAACTTAAACTGTGGAATTGACCTGTGAACTCGAACGAGACGAGGCTGCAAGCTTCTGCCAGAATCTTTTTAGTTAGTTTTGTCTTTTAGTCTTTTTAGTTAGTCTTGCTGGGTTGGTATTAAAGCAGCAGCATATAAACACAGGTCCAGAGCTCAGTATAATTCCACCTGCCTCCCCAGTCCTCCGGGGCTCCTCACACACCAGGGTTTTACATATTTCTAGATAGACATATCTTGAAGGAATGTTAGGCAGAATGCTTCCTCTAATCATTCTGATTTTTTAATGCCCTTAATGTTCATTTATATACAAATAATTTAAAGGTAACATTTTTCATGAAAGTATATATTTTTTTCTTTTAAGCCCACTCAGTACAGAATCAAAACAGCAAACTGGATCACCATGACACACAATTATGCACTAATAGTTAATAGAGATAGTGATATACATAGTTCTGTCTGTACAAAGTGATAAAAGGCTAAAGGTAAGGTCTGCCTCTCAAATCGCACTAAGAGAAAGACTAGACCTTAAAGTGCTCCCATAAGGCTTTACTTTGTTCTTTTCTCTCCTTGCCGAAGTAGTCAATATGTTGATAAACTCTCTAATTTCCTATTTTCACACACTTCACCCTTGTTTGATGCATCTGTAGATGATGGAATTGTGGCACTGCAGACAGAAATGATTGATGCTGGCGATGTTGCTAAATCATCCTTGAACAGTAATACATTGCCTCAGCTACCTCCCTGATAATGTTGCACATTTATGAAAGTACTGAAATTCATATTGATTTGTGCCATTCACTGGTCCTCAAACTCACCCACTTCACAACATTTGACGCATTCCCTCATGATCAATTCCTCTGAGAATTTTTACATTAATATTTTTTTTAAATTACTACCAAGACTGTTTTCATTTTACTTGAAATAAAAAAAATGAAGAAAATCAGTCAGAAGTGTAAAGTAAAATATGGGAAATTGCAGACAGTCAGACAGAGCAACTCGAGTCTCAACTGAAGATGTGATGGTTATTAATCCACATTTTTTATATTTTTTATATTTGTTTGTCCCTGTGTTTTTTGTTCGCATAAATTTAGATTCCATTTCCAAAAGGATAAAGTATAAGTTGCTGAATTTAAACTACCACAATCCTGAGTTAATTATGATGTAAATGCATCACACAGTGACACAGAGATAGACAGATAGACAGATAGATAGATAGATAGATAGATAGATAGATAGATAGATAGATAGATGCATACGTACATACATACATACATACATACATACTGTACATACATACATGTGTGCAAGAAAATGTGTGCAGTTTGTCATACATTTTAATTAACATCATCAAAGTGCATCTTATTCACTTTGGGTTGTGCATATGGTGTCAGCTTCTGCCCATCTCTCATCTTACATAAGAAGTCAACTGCCCATCCTGTTATTTATTTTTCAATAGTTCATCATGTTTCACAAAATTAATATATGAGTTCCTCTTTGAATAATACAGTTACAGGTGATTTCTTGATGCAGCCATGGACTGTGTTAAGTGACAATGATTTTCCAAAGTACTCCTGAGCCCATGTGGCTGTGTTCATCATGGGAACATGATGGTTCCACAACTAATACCAACTGATGGCTCGATGGTCATTTACATTTACATACATTTACATTTATGGCATTTGGCAGACACCCTTACCCAAAGTGACTTACATTTATCTCATTTACACAACTGAGCAACTGAGGGTTAAGGGCCTTTCCCAAGGACCCAACAGTAGCAGTGGTGTGGATTTGAACTCATGACCTGCAGGTCAGCAGTTCAACATCTTAACCAGTGAGCTACACTGGCCAATGGTCACACACATTCATCAGCGGTTTCCTCATCACCGTCAACCTGAACCTTTTTTATAATATTATAAACTTTAGATAGTGAAACGCCTAAACTCTTTGCAATCGTGCACTGAGAAACAATGTCTTTGAACTGACTGACCACAAAGTGGTGAACCACGACCCATCCTTGCTTGCAAAGACTAAGCCTTTGATGGATTCACCTTTTATCCTCAGTCTTGATGACCTCACCTGTTACCAGTGAAGCTGCTAATTATGGAACCTTTATGGAACAGTTTCACTTCTATAACCTTTATCAGCAGCTACCTGATGAAAAATGTATGTATAAGCATGAGGCATTGCATTAAATTTCAGTATGAATTAAGTCATAAGAAAAGGTACAAAGACTATCCTTTTTTATTCATATCTTCAGAATTTATTGACTCTTGGGTAGAGTGAAATCATGTTGCTTACATCACTATTCTCAACATTGCATGAGATGTAGTGAGATAATACATATGCATGTAAATTCTGTGGTTTTCAGTAAGTTCTCTGTGTAGTCATTTTAAAGACTTAAAACAGTAAGGAGTCACTTGAGCACAATCGGAATCCATCCTGGATGTAATATAACTCATTATTAAAATCCAATTAGAGTTGAACAGTGAATGACAATAGAGACAGACAAGAGAAAAGCTTTATTATGTGTGTATTAGGTCCTCTGAGGCAGATAGACGGAAATGAAAACTTTTTAGTGCCTTTATTCTGTTATTAATTAATAGAGCATGCTTTCTTTTTATCGAAATTAATAGACTCGTCTTCCTTTTACACTATACCATCCTACCAAAAATAGCTTTCATTTGTATTTGAAGTACAAGCTATCCAGAATACACTGCAGAGGAAAATAGAAATTCAATAGGAATTTCAATAGAAATTAAATCACTATTTCACTGAACTCTGACAGTACTGTGTGTAGCTGTGGACCTCGAGAGCTGAAGAGAATTTTCCGAGTGCCCTATTAAATAAAAAAAAATATTACAAATGCACACGCATAATCATTTAAAAAGCACAGAACATTTTGATCTGTTTTATATTTCTGAAAGCAAGGCAATGGACTTGAACAGTGGCAGCAACTGAAGAAATTCACACAAGTATTAACTCATCTCCTTATTCCTCTAGCTGATTTCTGAGAAGTGCTTTCATCCCAGATGAACAGATCCAGACACTATGCCAACTAACATTACTGCTGAGGATGTCAGGGCATGTTGGAAACAAAAGCCTGATAAAAAAAAAGACTTTTCTTTCACCCTATTCTATTCTGTGATGCCCTGGCTTGATGCTATATCATTTTATATACTAGTATTACTGCTTAGCTGTTTATTAATGCATTGCACTATACAGTGCCATGTATGTTGCATTAAACTTGCAGAATAAATACGATACCATGTTTTATACCATATAAAACTTAAACACTGTTGAATTCCTGAATAGTATTACATTTACATTTATAGCATTTGGCAGACACCCTTATCACACACCCTTATCCAGAGTGACTTACATTTATCTAATTTACACAACTGAGCAACTGAGGGTTAAGGGCATTTCTCAAGGGCCCAACAGGGGCAGTGGTGTGGATTTGAACTCACGAATTTTGGGTCAACAGTCCAACAGCTTAACCACTTAGCTACACTGCCCTCAGTATTGATCAGAAGGTTTTAATTAATTGCTATAACATACAGTACAGGCCAAAAGTTTGAACACACCTACTCATTCAATGCGTTTTCTTTATTTTCATGACTATTTACATTGTAGTTTCTCACTGAAGGCATCAAAACTATGAATGAACATGTGGAGTTATGTACAAAAAATAGGTGAAATAATTGAAAACATGTTTTATATTCTAGTTTCTTCAAAATATCCACCCATTGCTCTGATTACTGCTTTGCACACTCTTGGCT
>JAOTRJ010000045.1:8840008-8850107 GCA_028564905.1 Leptodoras praelongus | reverse complement strand
GTCCCCTTTACTCTGTTCTCTAATGGTCAGGACCCCCACAGGACCACCACAGATCAGGTACTATTTGGGTGGTGGATGATATGGTGATGGTGTATGAGGTGGTCATAATGTTATGCCTGATCAGTGTATATGCACTGTGGCTCAGTGGGCATTACTTTGATACATTTTGTTGAACAAAGCATTATCTCATCTAAAACACTTCCACTTCCTGTGAAACATTTCAAAATGACTGATTGAACATTTCATCCTCTGGCAGGCACTAAGCTTAGTATGAAGGTTTTCTCCAATGAAAGAATATAGATCCAATCAAAGAGGAAGAACATGTCCTCTATGTCTTGCCCTTAACTTATATCTAAATGTTAAGCTGAATGGATGGGACATGATATGGTATCCTTATACTTAGACAGCATGCCTTTCCTGAGAAGATTCTGAGCACAGCTACAAAGAATAGGCTAAAGGCTTACTGAGCATGTGACCCAGGGTGCTGCCCTTTGAGTTCGAGATAAGAAAGGTGGAACGTGATATCCACATGAGTCGAACATGATGTCAGAGGAAATGGTGAGTGGATCAAATGATCTGGATTTTCAAGACTAGAGAGAAGCAGCATAGGATGTACTGAAAAGAAAAGAAAGCAATATGTATACAAATATGCAAAATCATATGCCTAGACTGTTTTCTCAATCTGGCATGCCATTTTCTGGTTATGTTTTAGTCACACTGTCTGTAACATTCTCTAGCAAGCTGCCTCAAATGAATACAGTGATAAATAATCCTAAAACAGTATAACAGCTATTCCTTACTCTTTTGCAGTTTGGGTAGAAGTTGTCCTCAGCAATATTTTGGCGATCTGTTGCATGCCAGAGCAGAGCAGCTCATCCAATGTAGTGATGTACCACCTACTCCTGGCATCTGCTAGGTCACAGAGAGAGTGTTGGACAGTTTGTGTTGGCCTTCAAGCAGCTGCCAAAGTGGCTGGCAGTCTGGAAAAAAATTTTCTGTTGGTTTTTCATTGTTGGATCAAGTCTTATGATTCTAGACAGCCAACTTCTTGTCAGCAAAAATAACTGTGAACATAACTGTGACGATACAAAATGGTTTATTACGAAATTATATGATGGCCTAGAGACACAGCTCAAGCATCTGGTGGTTCAATCTCGATCTCAAATTTCTGTTTGGAGCTTTGGAGCTTCACAGGCTTTCTCTATATTCATGTTTTCTAGGTTTCCTTCAGCCTCTCAAAACAATGGCAGTTGGTGGACTAGTGGATTTCCACTATAGGAGTGAATATACAGTATGTGTGCTTGGTGTCCTGTGATGGACTGACCACTGGCTATGATTCCAGGACAGGCCTGGGGTCCAATACATCCCTGACCAGGATAAAGTTGTTACTGAAGATGAATAAATTATTCACTGTAACCCATTTGTTTCACACAAACCGTCCCGGGTTCATTTCTCACTAACACAGCAGAACAAAGTTCCTGCCACACTCCTGACAACACTTGTCATTCCCTATTCCTCCACAGGGGTGAAAACATGATGCATCTCTGGACCTCAATCTGTCACGAGCTCGTACACATTTCCTCCATAAATGGAGCATTGTCAAGTGACAGTAATGAGAATATTTCTTGGCTGTATTTTTTGTTCTGTGTTGTTGTTTTTATTTTTCCCACCGTTTTCTTTGCTCTTTTATAAACCTAGGTCCTTCCGGCATCTCCTGACAGGATGGGGAATGCATTCTCCAGTGTTATTTCATTTCGTTGTGTGTCCACTGGCAGACTATTGTTCTGCACTTCGTGGTCTGATGTGTGCTGGATGATATAAGAGTCTGGATTAAGCATCACCTACACAGAGAACAGCTATGGGGTGCAAATCAGGGATGAGCAGTGGTCCTGAATTCACTCCACACACGCTGTGACCACTGGCTTGGATTAAAAAAACAAAAGAAATCCCACTGAGACTACAAAATACAAGCAGTTTTAGTTATATTTAAGACAGTTGCATCATATATCTAATAAAGTACAGACATGATCTTGCAATGAAACCTTTATTCAAGCCCTTTTTTTTTTTTTTAATAAAATACAATGACTGAGACAAAGAAGCATAATGCTGAACATATCGCTCCATCCAATGTACATTGCAAACAACCCGAGATAATTTGTTTTACATTCTTTTTTATACTATTATTTATGTACTATTTCTAAAGTGGCTGAATTGTAAATAAATCCATGAATTGCACCCAAAATGAAAAGGGAGTAATAAATGTGCCAGTTTACATTAGATGATGGTTGCCTATAACAACCACCTTCAGGTTGAAAAACCATAGCTGACAGTTTCTCATTAGTTGATGCGTACACTTAGCTTTGCCAGCACAGAGAAAGCAATTAAATCCTTGTCATCACATGATATGATTCTGGAAAGGGTAGTATAAAATAAGAGGTAGCATATGTTTAGAACATATCATTCGTGGTCTAAACAATAAATTTAACATGTTCCTTTAATTTGTATTTTGCCTGTTCAGAAAGCTGCCTTGGTTAGATTTTGGTTTAGATTCAAATGAAAACTGGATTGTTTATGCACACATGGGGAAGCAAATCTCATTCCTTTGTCTTTACTCATGAACCTTCAACACACACACACACACACACACACACACACTTGTGTTATTGTCCTAGCACCCATTGCTACACTGAAATCTAACACTAACCATAACACCAGAATTCAAAAAGAAATCTTTGCATCTTTCAGTGTTTTTGTGTGTTTGTTTTTAATAAAACCTATTGCTGCATGTTTCCTAGTGTGGTCCAGCTAAATGATCTCACAAAAACAAACCTCTCAGATACACTTATCCATGTCCATAACCATAAAGGCATACACACAAACACACCCACACACATATATAGGGCATGCATGGATCTGAACAGTGGACCATGGACACCCACAGCACAGTACCTCAGCCTAATTTATTATTTGTTTGCCCGGGTTTTGTCAAGTGAGCATTAGGCCTAATTGGATATGGAATCTTAATGAAACATTGATTAAAAAAGGCCAAGGACCCATGCTCGACTGAGGAACACAGAGTAATAATGACTTATTTGTTTTTTTGTCGAAAACAATGGATTTTTAACACTTTCCCCAGGCTAAAGAAGGTTGACAAATAACAATCGCCAAAGTATTTGACAAACTCATGGGATGATATGTGAAGGGCTAGATGAGTCAGAGAAAAAAGTCTAAGAACAGCAGGATGACACAGACGGCCATGTCGCAGAGGGCTAACTATATTGGGAACTGTAGATTATGTTTCTTTTTTCTTCAAATGAAGTGTTCATTGGAAAAGTATACTTATGTAAGTGTTCTTTCTGAGTACTGAATATTGTTGAGGTGATTAAATAAGCCATGTCAAGAAAATCATTAATGGATTCGAAAAGCATGATAAGACAACAGAATATAAATAATGCTTTCCATTAAAGTTATACAGAGAAACCATAGAGTTGTATTGCACATAGTTTCTCTCCTCTCTCTCTCTCTCAATCTGTCAGATTTTGTTTGTGTAACTGTGCTATGTGCATAATCAGAGACCAGAGAGGGTACACTGTTAACACTGACCTTTATTCCAGAGTTGATATGAACATGTACAGATGTCATACAGAGACATATTGACATCGCATCATTACCATAGAAGTTCAATCAATGTTCAGATCTGCCACCATAGTGAGGGACCCATCTTCCCATTCCTGATTAAATTATTCTCAAATGTGCAGGTGACCCCAGAGAACAATTTTCATGCTCTCTCTCTCTCTCTCTTTCTCTGTCCATCTCTCTTGCAATCTCTCTCAATCTCTCTTTCTCTTTCTTTTCCATTTCAAGGTTTAACTTGATTCAATTCCAGATCGAGATTGTACCCTTGACCTCCCAAGCTGCCTCCATTAATAGCATCTGCTGAAGCGTTTAATAGGTTTCAGAAGCTCTAAGTAGGCAGCAGACAGACTTCTGTGAGTAAATGCCTGTTATTTTTGTCAGCCATTTTGTGTGCCAGATCTAGTTGTTAAGCCTTTATCATCCTGACGTGTAAAGTGATCCCTGTGAGAGACGTGCCACCCACTGACCCGAGGCCAGACGCAAAACAGGCTAAACGTTGACACGAAAAATACCCAGATAAGTACAGACCAAGCCTGTTCGCTGAACTAAATGAACAACTAGCCTCAACAGGAGACACGAAGAGCTTGATAAACCTGTAAGGTGCCGCTGTTGTGCTAATATGCTAACATTTAGGAGGATACGAATGGAGAAAGTGGACAGTCTGTCAGTGGGCATCCTTTGTTGCAGATGGGAAACGTGTGGGGATCCTTGGTCAGTTCTTTCATACTGTGAAAGAACTAAAACAGCCCATATGTTAAGTCTTAAAAAGTCTCAATAATAAGTTGTCGCTTGCACCAAGATGACTTTTTTTTTTTTTAATTTATAAACTAGTCTTATGCCAAAAAAAAAAAGATTTCAACATCTAACCATTTGTGGCAGTTAATTGGTTATTATAAATGTTAAAAATATTTAGAATCCTCAGGCTTATGTGAAAAATGATGAAACATTCTTGGCCAGGTTTCAAATGTAAATACTTTCTTTCATATTAAGCAAGTCGACATCTCTGCCATATGCAGTGTAACAGACTGCCGGTTGATTGCAGTTGTGTCTAGAGGCAACACAACTTTTTTCTGACAAGGGTCAAGGCGAAAACTGTACAGGAATCTGGCAAGCAGTACACAAAATCTCCCAATTTATTAATGAAAAGTTTACCCTGCTGTAATATGCCAGTTGTACACAAGAGCATGAGAAAACACACACACGCACACACACACACACACATACACACACACACAGAAATGGGATTGACTATATCTGTTGCATCCTTCTCCTACCCAATCTTATCATCAGTATCATATGTTTAATCCAGAGATTCCCAAATTATCAGCTTTGTGTTATAAGCATTCTGGATTTCCTAGAAGAGTCATAACTTTTGAATATAACACAAGCGCTTTCAAATGAGATGCAGCTCATGACGAGAATCATGATGACAGAGCTCACCCATGTGTTTAACATTGCTGTGCATAAAATTGCCTAAATGTTTTGCAGTTAGACTTGGAAACATTAGTGACAGGAATTTTTTGACTCTGTTGTGCAATCTAATGAATGTCAGTTTATCTTCTGGTTGTACATATGATATGCAATGGATCTCTACATAATGCCGCTCGCACTGCCAGTGCTTCCTTGTGCACCAAATATAAACCAGACCAGCAGCGGGGATTATCAAACCGCTCTGATGTGGATTATTTTCATTATGTACAGTGGTGCTTGAAAGTTTGTGAACCCTTTGGAATTGTCTATATTTCTATATACATGTCATTGTGTATATAAGTCAAAGTCTTGACAGTAATCCAATAGAAATGTTGAAGTGAGCAGTTCATAGGAGGAAAGCCACAGCATAACAGAGCTCCAGCTGGTTTTTTTATGGAGGAATGGGCTAAAATTCCAACAAGTGTAAGGATCCCACGCAGGCTGGAGTCAAGAGCGGACAGTTTATTATCACACAGGAAACTAACAAAGTTCACAGAGTTCATACAAAAAACGAGTCACAGAGTCCAAACGCAAAGGGCACAGAGCGTGGTCTTAATAGCAGGAAGCAGGGAGCAAACTACAAAGCAAACACAGTCCAAAGCTCAAAGGACCCAAAACACGCAGCAAGGGTGAGGGCAGGAACACACCATGCTCTGGCTCGGGGCTCTAGGGAGAAATATAAACAAAATGCTGCTAAGAAGCAGGCGGGACTGTGAAAAGTGAAACTGAAACCACAACTTATTTCAGAATAACTAGCTGAAATACTTAACTTGAATTCAAGGGCGACAGATTCGTCGAGACAACTGACACGGAGTCGGTAACACGAACGTTGATCCACGCTAAGGAGAGCTGGACGGGCTTCTTTTATACTCCTCAGTGTGGCTTAACAAGCAAATCAAAGATGGCCATTGACGTGCAACCTGTGGGGTGCAAGGTCCTGTGGGAGATGTAGTCCATGCTTGTAGTCCTTACGGCGCCCTCTGGATGTCGTGGACATGACAACAAGTCGATGTGCAGGACTAATCAACAATTACCAGAAACGTTTAGTTAAAGTTATTGCTGCACAAGAGGGTCACACCAGATAATAAATTCTAAGGTTCACATACTTTTGCCACTCACAGCTATATGATATTGTACATTTCCTCAATAAATAAATCACAAAGTCTAATATTTTTCTCATTTGTTTTATTTGGTTCTCTTTATCTACTTTTAGGACAGATGAAGCTTTAGGTCAAATTTATGCAGAAATATGGACCATTCCAAAGCGTTGAAAGGGTTCCCCACTGTAACACCACCACACTAGTAAGTCAGTGCAAGGAATATTCCTTTGTTTATTTGGTCACAAAAGGTTGTACTAACACTAATTCTGTATTATTTATCTTGAACATAAAAGAATGTTCCAAAATTATCCAAAATGTCCATTGGGGTCATTTACCCAAAATGTTTGGGATCCTGTGGTTTAACACTTACCGTTTCTTATCAGGGTGTCTGACGGATCTTATTTAATGTGTGAAGCAGATTTTACATTTCCATTTAGGCATTTAGTAGACACCCTTATCCAGAGCGACTTACAAAAAGTGCTTTGAGGTTACCATCAACAAATATATTCTGATACTAGCTCAGATGTCTATTAAGAGTACAATTAGTTATGAAAAGGGTTTTTTTTATGAAAAGGATACCTATATACACAAATTTTAATTGGTGTGTGGAATCCCGGTAAGATGTTGTTATGGCTACATTCTAGCAAACAGCCAAAACATTTCTGCATTTCTTTAAGAACCCATAACATATTTCATCAAAATAACCTGGATGTTTTTTTTGTTGTTTTTTTGTGTTCTAAATTACATATATAGGCCAGCAATATACCTGAGGGTGAGTCAGTCTGCATGCGCTGCAAAGCCAGGAGAAAAAGCAAACGTCATCATAATTTAGTGGAGTTTTTGCTGAACAACAAACTGCACCTCAGAGAAATGTTCCTATATGAGAGTGCTCATATACACTGCCTGAACTACTATGTTACTTCAGATTGTAAGCACAAACTCAGTGGGCCTGAAACCAATTGCACCACACTACTTCTGAAACAAATTTGTACAAATATTACCCTAGTGTGTTTTATCTTATTAATTAACATTTGGCATGACTGTTAATGTTAACATACAAGGTCTGTCCGGAAAGTAATGAGAATGAAGTTCCTGGGCGTATGCATTGAAATGGTGGTTCAAAGTCAGTTCGAGTGGGATATCAGAAAAACAGTGGGATCCATTTCCAGTGCCTAGTCACTGGAACAGGCAAAAGTAAATTAATTTTAGTAATTAATTTAGTAATTAATCAAGTAAATTGGTAAAAGTGCATCAGAAACTCTTGGAATGTTGAGATGTTTTTTTTCTGAGAAGTTTGTGGACAAGCTGCATTATGAACAGCACTACTGTTTACTGATAGCACAAAGCTTTCCAAGAGGTTCAAGAAAATTTCGAAGACAACAACCCACTGGACTTCCAGCCACATCAAAATGAAAGATGAAAATGTGGCTGCAGTGATATCTGTGCTGAACCCTGACTGACGAATGAATGTCAAGATGATCGCAATGGCAGTGGGTGTTCACAAAGATGGTATTTTTTAAACAAAGTTATTAGAAATATAATTTTTTATTTAATAGTAAATAAATTTAGTTTAATATTAAATTCACATTTTATTTAAATGGGAGGTAAGAAATTATAATAATATACTTTTATAATAATATACTAATAATATATAAGATCCTGATCACTTTGATTGTCAGGAATTCATCTCTGTTTCCACCACAAACTCCAGTTCCCAGAATCCCCTACAGCCAACCAAGATGGCTGCACCAAGAACACAATCCCCAGTTTCCACGCATTCTCAGTCCCCCGAGTGTTAATTGATTTGTTAATCAGTCTCCCCTGTCCCCAGTTACGTTCCCACAATGCTCTCTATTTCAGTTCCATTTGTTCATAATCCCAGTATGAAGTTTCATTTCTATCCAGTGTTCCAAGCCTCAGCATTTCTCTGTTCTTGCCATTGTTGTGTTTTTGACCTCTTGCCGGTTTTCTCTGTTTTTGCCTTCTACCTAGCCCTTTTCATCCCTCAGTGCCGATCACCAAACCCCGACCTGCTCACAACCTTGAAGCTCATATTTTCTATTGTTTGCCTGGTCTCTGTTTTTGTAAATAAACCTCCATTTGCCTCCAACAACCTGCCTTGGCATATGTTACATTGATTGTGTGGTGAAATAAACAAAAAAAGGTTTTTCCTCTTGAAATAGAAACTTCTGAATACTTCTGAGGTATCATTATTAAGAAGATAATTATATATAATATTATAGATAAATAATATGTAAACAGAGCCTGCAAGCTGAAAGGTTATTCTGAGGTCATTCCCTTTTATTAAGGTTATTCATATTATTCATTCATCATTATTAATCCTCTACAACATTTAAAGCAAGATTTCAAATATATGGTGCTAATCTTTTTTTTTTGCCTTTTTATTTATTCATTCTTTTCAGAAGTTTCAAGGTAATGGCAAAATGCAATACTTGCTTCATCTTTCACAGGCCACAAATGAGAATAATATATCAAACATATTATTATTACTTACATCAAATATAAGTGTAGAGAAATGTACAAATGCAAAGTTTCACATAAAAACTTAATTGTGAGGAAAGGGGTCAAACCTCTTACCTTAGATTTTACATTCATTTTGGCCTAACAGATGCTAACATTCTGACTTGAATCCCATTGAGATGCTGTGGAAAGACCTTAAATAGGCAGTTCATGCTCACAAACCCTCCGGTGTAGCTGAAATAAAACATTTCTGCAGAGAAGAGTGGGCCAAAATTCCTCCACGGCGATATGAAAGACTCATCACAAAGATTTGATTGCAGGTGGCACAACCAGATATTAGGTTTTGGGGGTCAATTACTTTTTCACATGGGTGATATAGGTTTTAAATCAATCTTTATCTTTAGTAAATGGAAGGATCCTTTTAAAGCTGCATTTTGTATTTACTCATGTTGTCTTTATCTTATATTAATATGAGTTGGATGATCTGAAACATTTCAACATGACAAATTAGCAGAAATACAAGAAATTGGGAAGGGGCAAATACTTCGTCACGTCCCTGCATATGACACACATATGACAGCTGTCTGGCCAGGGTTAATAGTCAGCTGGACTTGCAGTGTGTTCTGTCAGGCATGTAAGTATTACAAGGGCTGGGCAGTAATTGGAAGACCTCTGACATTGTTTTGGTGTGTTCTGACATGGCATGCATCTGCCCTTTATCACTGCTATTCCACCAATGTTTGTCTGATCAAACATTCAATTAAAGAAGCTATACAATGTTTATTCCAATTGAAATGACTAGCTCATTGACATACACTCAGTAGCAAGTTTATTAGTTCGACTTTCCTTGGAGCTACACTTATTGACCACTGTGTCAGCCATATAGGTCACTTGGTAGGGATACAATTACTGACTCTAGTCCCATTGCTATGCACAATTTATCATCAACCTCCACCTCATCCATCACGGAACAGAAGATAACTATTTTATTTGATTGTTGGCAATAATTAATTTAAACCAAGTGCTACATAGATTATTCATTATATATCAAATAGTAATTAATGACTGATTAACATGAAGGGACATGCGATTATAGGAAAAATAGCCCATGGTGGTATGACAGAAAGCAGATTATGCCAGAACTGGATTATTTTTCTATAACAGCACATCACAGATTATTTCATTCTTTTTTATAATACAGCGATTTGCTAGTGATTATTATTTTTAATATATCACTGAATAGCATGTTGTGCTTGTGGCTTATTAAAGTTTTATTAAATTTTTTGAACAAAGACAAAGTCAAAGACAAAGTGAGACATACGTATTTGTCACTTCTGCTTGCACACAGTGAAATGCAACCTCCGCATTTAACCCATCCGTGCAGTGAGACACACTAGTGAACACACACTAGG
>JAOTRJ010000045.1:8716158-8729678 GCA_028564905.1 Leptodoras praelongus | reverse complement strand
TGGTTGCTACAACTGACACATATATATTTCACTTCATACTCTTCTCCCTCTTGATATGATGGTCATATTTCACACAGATAAAGGGTACAGCTAGTAAATTAATATTATTTATTAAATAATTGTACTTTAGTTAACATAGTAATTAATTAATCATTATTAAAGAACTACAGTGGTATTGCCAGATAACTTACTGTTAAGTTTCTTAAGTACTTAAGCATTAATTAAGGAATCATGCTATTTATTTATTTATTTGTTTGTTTGTTTGTTTGTTTGTTTGTTTGTTTGTTAGAAGTTTAATGGTTAGAGTGGTAGATCAGTATTTAAGATACTGGAATACTGATTGGAAGGCCATGAGTTCAAATCCTAGCACCACCATGCTCTCACTGTTTTTCCCACTGCATTACTTTTATCCAATATATTGATTACACTTGGATGTTTCTCTAAAATTTTGTAGCACAATGTAGAAAATACAAACAGAACTCAGTAAGTAAAATGAAATTGCATGAAATTAGACATTTTCTAATAAAATGACAGGATAGAAATGCATTCAATAGTGTTATAAGACGGATTGTTGCCAGCATGAGTGACACAGGCACATCAAAGGTGCTGTCAAAGATGGCTCGTAACTCTATATGAACCTCACACGATTTGTGATTTTATAATTACTAACTGACACATCACTCTGCATTGAGAACTTCACAGGAAACATGCTCACTTTCTGTACACTAAGACTGAACATACATAAAAACATAATACACATAAAAACATAATAAACATAAAACTTATCAGGGAACTGAGGGTTATCTTCAGCCAGTTAGCATCACTGATGACTTGACTCATAACTGTGTTTGCCAGAAACACTGTCACTGGCAAGAACAGGACATCGACTGGCCATTCAACCCAACATACTTTTTATATTGGCTCTGGGGCACTGGGCCTTGTCGAACCCTGCATATTATTAATAGACCTACTCATAAGCAGTGCATTATATTTTGGAAGATAACATCTCTGTATGACTGCTCTCCCTTCTCTTCTTTCAGAGTTCAACTTAAAACCTTCTTCTTTACTGCTCACCACTCCTCTTCATATAAGTGTTCTATAGGTCCTATATACACTTCTAGGTGTTTTTTTCTTTTCCTGTTTGTAAAGTGACATTGTGTTTGTGAAAGGTGCTATGTTATAAATGGTTATATTAAACATATTATATATTAAATTAGAGCAAGAAAGTGAGAAAAGAGAGAAGAGCTGATGCTCAGGATTCTGAACGATGCTCCAAGAGCCTCTTACACTGTTGTGTGAAAGTTTACAGTACATTAAACATATTGTTTTATTTGATTTTGCAAACCAACAGGCAAGGAATAAGCAATGTATAATTTTGGAAGCAGAATGGGAGTGGAAGCAGCAGTCTCATAACATCATCTGGGTTCACCTGAATAACCAGTAATCCTGTGGCAGAATACAGATCAGTCCAGGAAGAGCCCATGTGGCTGGTCTGGGGAAGTAGGGGAAAGCTGGATTTAATTATATCGAGATACAGTTTGATAAACCCAGCAATTTATTTGATCTTTTCATATCTTTAAAAACACATACCTGCAGAGTAGAGCAATAGCAATTTGGGAAAGACTCATTAAATCCATTCTAAAGCCTGAGAGGGTTGACCTCTGGCCACTAGGGGCAATGGGGCAACATCCACATGAGGCTTCCCACAGATTCACTCGTCCAATACACAAATTCATAGATACACACAGGCACATGAAAGAAAGATTCAGGTTCATTTGAAGTTGCAAAGAACGAACCTTCAGACTCCCTTTGATCTCCTTGGAGATGGAGATTAGTTTGTCTCTGTGGTGATCTAAATGGGGTGGTTTTAAGAGAAATAATTTGTTTTTGAAAGCTACTGTCTGCACTGGCAGCTGCATGCTCGTGTGAACGTTGTGCTGGCTTTGCGTTCCATGGCAATCAACAAAGTTTTTCATGCATAAATATGCAAAACAGGAACACCTCTCAAATATTTTATGATCAAAGCCAGTGGCCACTAATGGGTTGCATGCTGTGTGTGCGTCTGTGTGTCTGTGTGTCTGTGTGGGTATGGCTGTAAAGTTTCCATTCACTACATCAACCAAAACTGTATAGGTCTACATGCATGGTACATCAAGTCAGAAGAGTTTTAGTTTCGAAATATAAATTCTGACCTAAAGGTAAAACAATAATAAACAGTGTAATAGATAGTGTAATAGTTATTACTTAAATGTGTATTCTTGCCCCTCTACCCTCTTAATAACAAGCACACACAGTTTTAATATTCAATACTTCAGCTCAGCACAAACATTCATAGATGATATATGAGAATGTTTACTTTGGTCATCATTTTTTCCTCCAAAAAACAGGTCATCACACCAATTAATTTTTAAAACATAGATTTTTTTTACCCACATCTAAACTGTGTAGCTTATATTCCCGGCACAAAAACAGTGCACAGATATGTTATTAGAGACATACTCAAATACCAGTACATTATAGTGTGTTCAGAATGACTACAAGTACATATAGACAAATAGGAGGCAGACTATTCTTTAGGGCCGTGGGTGCTCGTGATGTTTGCTAGACAGCTTGTCAGAGCGGTTCATAGGCCATCTGGCTGAGACTAGATGTGTGCATCGGGACTGGGATCTTGCAGCATATTTGTGATTTAACATAAGAATGTGTTTTTGGTATGAATCAAAGAAAAACTTGTGCAGCAAGAACAGTTTTAAAGCATAGCTCACTGTGAGCATTTTGACATTCATCTACAACATGGATATTGATATAGACATGGGATTGTATGGTATTCGAACCTGAGTTGTCACATCTTAAGTATGTGACTCATAAACCCCTTCTTCGTTTTATTATATCAGTCTCACTCTTTGGACTTTTTTTCTTCTCTGTTAACCTGCAGTTCTGAAAATTCTGCTTGCCTTCTAAACTTGTATAATGAATAAATGAATAAACATATCTCCTGGGAAGGATTATCCGATGATGATGTTAGAAAATCACTCAATGATTACAACTGCAATGTTATTTGCATTTTGAGAGTGCTACCGAAGCAACCTTAGCCGTTCATCGGAGTGCAATAAACAGAAAGGTGTACGTGAGTATGGGATTGTGTGGAAAAATATTCTGTGAGATATACTCTCCTGAGCCCTGGGTAAATGCATGTGCTTGTTTTACTGCCGTGTGACTCCCTTGTGTTTTGTTAAAAAAAAAACATTGCTGAAGGTGGTGTCAAAGAAGGAAAGATGGTGTGATGTTGCATTACTCTTATAAGCAGGCTCAACTAAGAATAATACAAGATTAAATATTGCTTAAGTTTGCTCTACATAGAAGTCTCTGTTACAAAGTGTGTGGGTGTGTTTTATGTTTCTTGGAAATATCATTTTATCTAGCTAAATTTCACAACCCTACAAAAAACTGCACATTCAGCCCAATCCAGAAATGTAACTCAGCTGTCAAAATAAACTTGCTGAAATGTGTCAAAGTAGGAACTGAACTGAAAGGAAGCAAAATACACCAGAGATTGTGTGTTAAGCCAGAAATGAAAAGCCATGTTCAGTGGAAGGTGTGACAGAAATAATTAAGTCCATGCTGTCAGTCAGATAAAAGTTGAGAAAATACATTGTTGGGTTCATGCTAGTTAAAACAAGTACATCAATTACCATAATAAATTTTGACTTCAGTGCAAGCACTCATTAGTTCCCTTGCACTATGCATAAAGTTAATGGACTAGGAAAGTGATTTTTCTCCCCATTTATTTTCCTCCCTCATACCATTGAGCAGGATGTAAAGGCTCAGGTGGAGCAGGTAGAAATTGTGATTTCTTTCTCTCTATTCCTCACTGCTCTGGATAGAGAAACATGACATATCGACTGCTAAACACTACCTGTTGGGAAGCAGTTTGTTCTTTTGGGACTTGTGCACCGTCATGTACGCACATACACACACACACACACACACACACACACATACACACACACACACTTTCCCACTAAATGTGCCACAGATGGGAGAGCAGCTGTAAGCAGTGACTTGGAAAAGGTGCCTCGTTGACGGGGTTTGTTGTTTGATTCCCTTCGTTTCACCTGGCAGGGGAAGAATCCATCACTTCACTTTTTCTGCTTTCCCTCATCCTGCACACAGAAAAAAGCCCCATTTGTTTGCTGGCCGTAACATTTATCAGCGGATAAGCAGGCAATGGAAAAGAATGGACATGTTTTCTGCATTACAGAACATTGCTGTGATTGGTGGGTCATCGGAGTCGACAAATTGAAAGCCTCATATAAAGGGAGAAGGCTTAATTTTACCTGTATAAATACAGTATATGTGGCTATCGTTGGTTAAATACAAACTCTTGCTCATGCTTCAGAAGTGTTAAGAGTCAGTGTGAGGATTGCTGTGGAGTACTAGGATTTTTTATAATACAATAATTAACCATATTACTATGTCTGTATCACAATCCGCTTCCTCTTATGTGTGATGTTTTGGTTTGTTTTCAATATAATACAAAGTCAAAAAGACAAAGTGAGACATATTTGTCACTTGTGCTTGCACACAGTGAAATGCAACCTCCGCATTTAACCCATCCGTGCAGTGAGACACACTAGTGAACTCACAGTCCACTTTATTAGGAACACCTGTATAAATGCACATTCAATCAGTAAAAAAAAAATCATGCAGATACAGGTCAGCTTCAGTTAATGCTGAATCAAGTCTGATCTCTGTGGCTTTGACTGTGGCATGGTTGATGCTTCCAAATGGCCTGCTTTGAGTATTTCAGAAACTCCTGATCTCCTGGGATTTTCACAAACAACAGACTCTGACAACAGATTTTACACAGAATGGTGCAAAAAAAACAAAAACACTATGCGAGTAGAGGGTTCCCATGATAACCTCAGGTTCCTGTTCTTGGCTGGCAGGACTGGAATACCAAGTGGAATATGAAATACTTAAACCAGTCCTACTGGTACCAAGATCCATGCCATGATAAAAGTGTGAGAGATTACACTTTTTCTTCATTCTGATGACTGATGTGAACAGTAACTGAAGTGCTCCACACTAACTGAAGTTCTATATCTATTATATATTTGTTTTTTTTGTTTTTGTTTTGTTTTGGGTTTTTTTTTGGGGGGGGGGGGGTTGCATGGTACTGCTGCCACATGACTGGATGATTAAATAACTACATGAAAGAGCAGGTGTGCAGATGTTCGGATATGTATTTGGGAGTGGTACAGTATGATTGGTGATTATACCACCAACTATCAACATCAAATATACGTTTAACTAATACTAAAACTAAACTTAATAACCACACATTCATATTGAAACTAATATAGCAGATTTTAGGCAAAAAAAAAGCGAATTCAGCTGGTGAATTTTGTGAAAATGTTAGAAGAGCTATGGGTTTTGATGGGTTTCTATGTGGTAATTTTTGCAGATGTATACCATAAACTACAGTATGTCTTAAACCACTCAGTCAGTGCCTCCTTTAGGCACCATGGTTGGGAGTCCAGCTAATGGCAGAAAGCACAAATGGCAATTGGAGAGTGGCGTCATGACGTACATTACTGTCCTACCTAACATGATCATATTAAGCTCTGTTTGGTTTCAGACTGAGCTCCATGTAATTGGATTCACCAGCATTGATCCAGTCTTCCTTTTGATTAATTTCCTGGTGCTTCTGTTTCTGAGCTTTGCTTCCTGTAATAGTAAACAATTTTGGTCGTAATATAAAAATAATGGCCATTTGCAGACATGACACTCTCCATGCATTTTGCAGGGATTACTCTTTTTTTTTTTGGTCCCACTTTCCCATAGTGATTAATCAAGCAATGGCTTTTTTTTTCCAAAAGCAATGCTTTCCACTCCTCTGCTATGTTGATTTATTTATTTACCTTCTGGAGGCTTTAGCTATTTCCGTATGGTCTGAGTGAATTTTAATTTCCTGTAACTTTCTAGTGAGCCTCACCTCAGGAACAAACACAAGCAAGGATAATATTGACAGTGTGATTTAGCAGTGTACTATCATAGATTATCGTGTCTTTTCTGATAATGTGGCATAAATTGAAATTTCCCCCATATTTCCTCCTCATCAACTCGTTTGAGACATTTGGGGTCATAAGGGATGTGGTGTTCCATTGCTTCAGATTCTAGTGATATGTTTTGGGTATTCAAGGCTAGCACTCTACAAAAAGGCCCAAATGTCCAAATCCCACTGTCTTTTGCAGTTATTTGTCTGTTTAAATAGACTGTCACCTTCTCTTTAACACATACAGTGACAGAGCACACACTGCCGGTAGCACAAACTTGTTGAAAGTGTCCATTGCCTAGAAAACTAACCATTCTGCTCATCACAAGGTGACCTTCGTACCTTATTTGCATTGAGTGAAATTGATTGTGAGGAACAGAAGCTGATTTGTGTTTATCCAGCGAGTGCATTGCATTTCACATATGACATCTTCTGAATATTCAGCACCCATTTTGCATTAACCTTTTCTTATAGAATCAGTAAAACGATGACCACATTTACATTGTGTTATGAAATGCCAAATTGTTTATGCAATCAGTAAAACAAAAAAAATATGATTCTGTGTGTGTGTCTGTGTGTGTGTGTGTGTATGAGAGAGAGAGAGAGAGAGAGAGAGAGAGACCATGTTTTTATCTTTGAGGGGACCAATATTCTGATATTTTTGACCTTGTGGGGACATTTTGCTGGTCCCCATAAGGAAAGTGGGGTTTTAACAGTAACTAAATAAATGAGCCAACAAGTTCTCTTTTCATTACAGAGGTTAAGCTTAGAATTAGGTTTAGGGTTAGCATTAATTAGCACTAATTATGTCAATGGAAAAATCACAAGTGTGATTCACAAATAGCTCACAAGTATAGTAATACAAATGTGTTTGTGTGTATGTTTCTTCTTTTTGTCTGTTATTTGAACTAAGCTTATGCATGTTTGTTGATCTAAGTGCTTGTCGCAGCCTGCACTGGCGTATTACGGCTTCTTACAAAAACTGAAAAAGAAATTCCATGCAACTCCAATTTATTTGTATAGCACTTTTAGCAATGGACATGAAAATAAATTTAAATTTATGCCCAATAAGCCAGCCAGAGGTCATGGTGGCAAAGAAAAACTCCCTGAGATGACAAGAGGAAGAAACCTTAACAAGTACCAGATTCAAAAGGTAAGTCATTATCCTCTGGGTGATACCAGGGTGATTATAAACCATTTTACTTCCTTTTATAATTATATGTTCTCTAATCCAAAAGGGAAATTGTGTAAACAGGAACATATGTGCTAATGAGCAACTTATGGGTATGAGCATCAGATCCTTTATGAATTCATTATAGTTTTGACTTGTAGTCTATTGTAATGAAATTATCAAGTGTTTACTGATGGAGACTTGAATGCAAAAACCTGTTCCCTAGCAATTGCAGTGCAAAGGCTACCCAAGGAAAAACATCCGTAACCATCTTTATGTTTTTTGAATGTGGTATTCTCTAGAGTCATCTGCCAAATGAGATACAGTAAATGTATTCTCATGGTGATCTTTAGACTGTCCGTGTGGGGCCATCCTCAACAGCAGCAACTGATCTTCAGAAGTAGGAGCATCAGTGTGGTTCAGGCAGGTCTGGGAACCAGAAGCAGTCAAGATCACTGGTAAGACTGGATTTGAGATTTACTCTTTTGGTATTCAATCTATTAAACAACTGGCCTCTAGTAAAAGTATGTGTTTATTAACCTGGCCCATGTGCTATTTCATCATAATCTGTTTACAGATAGATTTTTCTTATTTTTATTTAAAAAAAATAATAATACAGAAACATGTCCTCCCCGTGTCCACGTGGGTTTACTCCGGGTACTCCGCTTTCCTCCCACAGTCCAAAGACATGCACGTTAGGTTGATTGGTGTCTCTAAAGTGGCCCTAGTGTGTGAGTGTGTGCTCGAGTCTGTGAGTGTGTGTGCCCTACGATGGATTGGCACCCTGTCTAGGGTTGTTCCTGCCTTGTACCCTATGTGACCGGCTAGGCACCGGCTCCCCCGTGAACCTGAAAACGAATAAGCTGCCAAGAAGATGAATGAATGAATGAATGAATAATACAGAAACTACAAATGAACAGATTACCAGCAGTGACCAAGTAAAACGCCAGCCCTGCATGATCCATTGTATTATTGGGCAATATTAATAAATGAATTTGAGATGAGAGTAATCCCAAAAAAGAAGATACCATGTAGGAAACAGCTGTGGAATTAAAAAGACAGTGGCTGACACTTGGAATTCTGTGTGTATGTATAATATTATTTGGTATGTGTGTTACGAATATGTGATATATAAAAATAGAGAGTCCATATCTTACTCCACTGTTATCAAAAATCAACCCTCTGACTGCTTGCTGAAGGTCTCAACACACGTCAAAATACATTAGTCCTTTGCAACAACACAGCTCTAAGAGCTAATCATATTTTCCAATGGAAGGGGCAAAAGAAAGGCTGTTTCCCACAAGTATAGGAATATATATTTTTAACCCTGAGGGGACATTTGGTCCCCATAAGTGAGTACAAAAAAATGTAAAAAAAAAAAAAAAAAAAAAAGAGCCAAAAAGTTGCATTTTCATTACTGAGGTTAAGGTTACTAATAAGCATTAATTAGCTGCAGTAATAATTATGTCAATGGAGGTTTCTCACGTTTATAGCAACACAAATGTGTGTGTGTGTGTGTGTGTGAGAGTGAGAGAGAGAGAGAGAGAGAGAGAGAGAGAGATTTCACATCTTTAAGCTCATTATCATTAAGTGCCACTGGGACTTATTTCAAGTCACAGTGAGATAGGTCTTCAAATAGACTATGTGAAGTGTTGATGTGCTTCTCTGATATGCACTTTCACTCTATCTCTAGCCTTTGTTTGAAGGTTTTCTGTGCTCTAATCTTCCTGGCTATGTATACTGCTTGGAAATAAGCTTGGAGGCATTTATTCAAAAGATATATTTGATGGATAAACTCCGTTTCTGCTGTACCAATAAAATAAATAAGCTGAAGACAGAAATGTCAGAAGCAAAATCTCACCCGGTGCATAAGAACAAAATAAGGAACTAAGTTCAATTTTAGGTGTTGTCTAAATTGAGAAAACTCTTGGAAAAACACTTTTGGTCATTGAATCTTTGAACTAAGATATGCATATGTGGTTAATGCACCATTTAAATGCTTTTATCCTGGATTTATATTCAGTTTGTTACTGTGCTCTGAATTTATTGCAAATACAAAGAACACTGTGTTCTCATAAAAGGGAAATTTTGGTTCTCTGTAAAAAGCATAAGCAAAGGTAAGCACTATGGTAAAATAAAAATCTAATTATTTCCTGCGCTGCCTCAGGTGGCTGCCCATAGAAACTGCTCTATCCCATTTGCATTGTTTTGTCAATTTATTTTAGCCTTTAGTGTCTTCCCTTTTTTTAGCATTTATCTGCCTTTTATTCTACTACTTAACTTATTATGAATACACTCTACACACTTTATTGAAAATTTTCTGATGGTCCTGTTCATCAGGACACTTTTTTCACTCAGATGATATGCAAACAAATGTCGAGGCAAGCAAGCTCCCTTTGCTTACACTCAGGAGAAACTGCTGAAAATGATAGAAAATGATGACCAACCTCATGGAATACCAACAGGATATTCTGGATGAAATAAGTAAGAAATGCCAAGGCTGCAGAGCAGGGATTAAACGGCAGATGAAGAAGAGGATACAAGCTATATCTCCCTTCCATCATTATGAGAACTGTGAGATCACTGGCGAAAAAGGCAGATGAGCTTCTGCTCCTGGTAAGGAGTCAGGAGGAATATTGGGAGTACAGCATCATGTGTTTTACAGAGACATGGCTCCCTGAAGATATCCCAGACTTCAACTCGGAAACAATACAGCCAGACAGAAACCAAAGGAACAGCAGTGACAAGAAAGGAAGGGGGCTTGTCATTCTCATTAACAGACGATGTAATCCAGAGCATATTACTGTCAAGGAGCCCAGGCACTGAACTTGTAGCAGTCCCAAAAAGGCCCGTAAAGAGACCATCCAGCCTTCCTTCATGCCACCTCCAGAAGTTCTCTGATGACTCCACCATTTTGGGATATATCAGCATGTCGCAGAATACAGAGAACTGGTAGACAGCTTCATTGAGTGGTACATCCTGAACCATCTGCAGCTAAATTTCAGCTAGATGAAGGAGCTAATCATGAACATCTGCAGGAAAAGCATACCCTGACCCCTGTCTCTATCCATAAAGAAGATATCAAGGAAGTACACTTCTAAAAATACCTCAGAGTGCACCTAGACAACATGATGAAGTGGACTAAAATATGGAGGCCTTTACAAGAAGGGCCATTCTTGCATAGACTGCAATCTGTCAACATATGCAGATGTTTTATCAGTCAGTGGTATCTAGCACCATTTTCTACATAGGCGTGTGCTGAATGTGGTCTGAAAGTGGTGGATGCTAACAGACTGAACAAGTTGGACTTGTCAGGGGTGATGGTAGAGAGGAGGATGCTTAACAACCTGGTGAGCATTCTAAAAAATGGCTCCCATGCCCTCCATGTTGGTCTTATTAAGCTGATGAGCATCAAAATGGGCAGGCTGATCTCCATAAAGTGTTCAACTGAGACACAGAAGGTCATTTCTGCTGACAGGCATCAAACTTTACATCTCATTCCCTCTCTACTGCAACATGGGATTAGACTGTCACTTGATACCCTATGATGTTTCCCTTCACACATAATCATGCATAATAAACACTAACTTTTTCTATCAATCACAGACCTTCTCACAGACTAGTTAATTGCACTGGACATGCATTATTATCATTAATATTACTGTTATATAATGTACACCCAAAATAAAAGTTTAGTCATTCTAGTTATCGTTGTGTTTGCTGGACAGTGCTGTTGTGGTATTCTAATTCCCCTTGGGATGAATCTTAAATGCACTGCAATATAACCCTTTCCCAAAAGTGGATATTATCATTTCAAAAAAATCTCTCATAAGTATCTCTCCATAATCCCTATTGAGACAGCAAATACCCTGGGTCTTATACCTGCAACCTAAACAAAAAAAAACAAATCTGTCAACTGAGCTTTTACTTTTTTTCACTAATCCTAGATTTAAAAAAAAAAAACAGCAACCAAATTATTGCATCAATGTCTGAATTCCATTGGATGCAACTAGCAGATATGTCATCATCACACTACGAGAAATCCATCAGTATTCCAGAACCCCATACAAACAAATCCAGCCATGTAAACATACCTGGAATAGCACAATGCTCTGTATTTCACCATCAAGCCATAATCCATGCTTCTTTTATTTGGTCCCCTGAGCAGCGGCTGCTGTGGTCAGAACGCGTCTGTCTGACATGTGTAGGCCTTTAAAGGTTTTGCTCTATTAATGACATAAGTGCCAGTGGGAGCTTAGTGCTTGTACAAGCCACCATTTGAAAGGCAGGGGCATTTGAATGGCACGCCATTGCATGGTAATTAGCCCCATTTTCCTCTGAACCCATTTTTTATCAGTTGCAACACAAACAGAATGCAGTGTTCTGTTTGTGTTGCAATTATCTGGTGACAAGTAAAGGTGGAGATCTGGTGGCTATGAGGACGGAATTCATAATGCAGTGCACGTCGGTATCTGAATGTACAAAGAGTAGGAGGGGAAAAAAGAGGAAATTAGGTCTTTGTGCAGTAGTTATTGTTGTAATGCATTCTGAATAAGACTCCAGGACCTTGTCTTTATTACAGCCAGAGAAGTTAAAAAGACATCACACATGCTGACACAGACTGCTTCTGGGTGGTAATGATGGTGGAGGTGGACGCTGATTCGGTGCAGGGCAGATGGTTATGATCTGTTGAAGAACATCTGTGGGATGCCTGCTGACCTAGACAAATTAGAAATGCAGTTTGAAGGTCTCCATGAAGACTCCTCATCCTTTGTGGTCTTAATTAAATGTAACACCGTCAAAGCTGAAGAATAATAGTTCATAAATATGTGTGTAGTCCCCCATGTGCTCTTTATGTATATAGCCACAGATTGCATGTATATAATTATCGTTTAGCTTGAAAGTAATTATCATTTAGTGTGTACATTGCCATAACGCAGCATAAAGTTTCACACTATAAAACCGATTATGTCAAAGTTGTGGAATAAGATTATTAAAAGAAATAACAACTCAACATGTAGCCATCATTTGGCCAAAGTTATTTCAGTTCAGAGGTTTCAAGATATGATCTATTTCCTCTTTCAGTGTTTCCTTTCTCTATTTTATCCTCGCCCAGATGCATTGCTCAACCTGAGCTGGTTTTCATTAAGTGACTGTGCTGCTAGCCATGGTGCTAAGGAATTTTAAATGCAGCTACTAAATAAACCCTGCAAAGGTTCGAGGCATGAGCTTTTAAATCTTTCATTGTGCATTCTGATTGTGGAAGCAGTCAGAGCTGCTTTGTATCATCCATGTTAAGCCTCCAGAGTGGCAGGCTTGATTTGTGCAGTCACTGAGAGCAGACTGCAGAAAAAGTGTCTCCATCTCCCCCCAACCCATTGCCTGGTCATCTCTCCCCCGGGGCATGTGTGTGTGTGTGCATGTGTATTGTGTAATGGTACTTTGTCCCATTTACATGATAGAATCTGCCAAATACATGCATACAGAAAGGTAGAAATAGTGAGTTAATACACAAGTACAAATAATAACATAAAAATAACACACGACTTAATTTTATCCAGTTGCTTAACTTCCCTGGATTCACATGAAGGCACAGACTAATGTTCATAACATGGTGGAAATAAAACAGATCACTAATTCTTTAGGACCTGTTCATTCTCTGCCATTTTGTGTTCAAACTGATGCACACAAACATGTTTGTCTCCCTGCTTCATGTATTATTTCACAAATATTCCAACATTCAGCATTACAGCAAATTATTTAAATATGTAACAGAGACGGTGACATACACACTCACACACACACTCACACACACACTCACACACACACACACTATGGAAATGGGGCACAGAAAAACCCAAAGGCTATATGGTTCAACAACACTGAGTGCTCTGCAGCCACATAAAACTCCTGCTTACATTTTAATTAATGAGTACTGGTGATTTTGTCTTTTATTCATTTTCTCACAGATGGCCTTATGTCATGCTAGATTATTTTACAATCCGGTTCATTTCCTGTATCTTTTTTTTCCATCATCTCTCTTGCCATGCGCTGATATTTATCAAGACTTTGCATAATAAACCACATCAACATTGCAATATTTAGGTCACATTAATTCTCATGAAGGTAATGCACCACCTGTCTGTCCAAGCCACTACTCCACCTGTGAATTCAGAGCAGGTGGAAGGGAAACTTTGAAGCGACAGACCTTCTAATTCAATGCGTTTTCTTTATTTTCATGATTATTTACATTGTAGATTCTCACTGAAGGCATCAAAACTATGAATGAAC
>JAOTRJ010000045.1:8637014-8647158 GCA_028564905.1 Leptodoras praelongus | reverse complement strand
GTCGCCCCACCCGGGGATCGAACCCGGGTCCTTCTTGCTGTGAGGCGACAGCGCTATCCACTGTGCCACCGTGCCACATTCCAGAACAGTTTTACTTTTATTACTTGTTTTATTTTGCCTCATCCCAACTTTCTTTGAGTGTGTTTCAATCGTCAATTTCTAAACTGGTTTATATTTAACAAATATAATTAAGTTTGTAATCGAAAACACTGAAAATCTTTGTATGATCTTCACAGCATTTACAAAAGTGTATTATCAATCCACATGACACTTGGTATGGTTATAGCTCCACATATCTGATATGGAATACAAGGTTTTTGTCTCTAAGCCTGTGTCTCTAAGCCTTCCTGCTAGCACTCCCTGTAGTGAGGTAGACTCAAAGCACTTTTTGGACAATAGCTCAATAATTATTTTGCCAAAAAGTACAGACATTTATGGGATGTTGGCCTGTAGGAGGCACAGATATAGCCTGGCTAGTAATATTGGCTACATTTACATCTCAAAATAGTGTCTAGTGAATGGCTAGAAAAAGATGTAACCATTTACTAGCCAATATCTTGAGATGTACATGCTCAAACTAACTACATATTATTTTAACATATTATTTAGATGTGTGCTTCATCTTAGTTACTGACCTTGCAATTCCTCTTGAGTACTCGACTACTGGGGCCCAGTTGTTAACCATTTCCACCACTTTCTTTCCACTACTACACTGGAATTTAATCCGCTGCAGTAGGCAATCCCAAACACAGTTTATGTGATGAGCTAAAGTCTTGGTAAATTGAATGTTAATTTCAGATGAACTGTAAGCACCTCCTGACTGCCCACATGTTATATCTCTCATTACTCCCCCTCTTTTAAACCTGCTGTGTGTTGAATATCTGAGCTCCATCACTCTGATATCATATATCATGAATTGAAGATCAACTCAGACTTTCTTGTTTCTTCATCAGGTTTGGATTAAAGCAAAGAACAGATGAACATTCCAAGCAATACAATATGAATGAGATTGTATGGATTTTACATAGTCATATACTTCTATTTCTCTTTTAATCTCTTCCCAGGTTCTGTCAGTGTAATAGATTGATATAAGCACACTGTCAAAATCCCAGAGTGGCACCGCACAGTATATTACATACAGCTTCAGGAAAGTACATCTCTGTAATTAGATACTGTATATGAGGTGGGGGAGCATAGCAGTCTGAGTACATCACTGTCTAGTGCTTCTAAAATAAAGCCATTCTGCTCCAACCACACACAAGGTTGGCTTCCAGTGGCAGAAATGGGTTTCATCTCTTTCTATCTCACACAGAATGTTCCATTATTGCAAAATGAACCAAATATGTTGATTTCTGAACACTGAGTTAAGTTAATCTTGAAGCACGAATGATGATGGTGATAAAGAAAAGCAGAAGGAGAGAAAAAAGTTGGTTAGTTTGATCCCAGAATGCACTCGTTTTTTTATTGCAGGCTGTCTGCTCCCAGATCTGTCTGGCTCTTATCAACTCATTAAGGAGACACCCAAAGGAAAATCCAGTGAAGAGGTGATGAGAAACACTGTGTGTCAACATAAACTAAAGCTGACAGAGAATTGGTGATTTCTGGTTGCAATTTAAGGTGCTCCAAGTCCAGCACCATGGACAGCGCAATATATCTGACCACTCTCGTTCTGTGCCGCTCCTGTGGGTGGTTATAATAAGCAAAATACATTGCCCTTCTCCCCCATGCTCTCTCACATTTCAAAGTTCCACCTTATTTCCCTGGTTCAAAGAGGAATTTTCAATTATTTTTTCCTTTTGTTCTTACACATTGATACTGATTAATCTAACCAGGTGAAAGGTCTTTCTATGGTCACTTAGACAAGAGGCCACAGCTGTATTCCTAAAGTATATTTTACTAGTTTTTTAGCAGGGGTGGTACAGTGCTGCAACAGGTAGTGTTGCTGACTCATGGCTTCATAGTCAATCCTGAGGTTGAGTTGAATTTCATGTGTTCTTCATGTGTCCATGTGGGTTTTCTCCCAACTCCCAAAAACATCCAGGTAGATGTATTTGCTGTCTATTGGCTATATTGGCCCAAGTGTGTCTGTGGTGCCCACTGTTGTGCCCAATGCAAAGTCTTTGAATAAAAGTAGAGAAATATCATATAAATAGTGGGTTGTGTGTTTGACTGGAAGCTATAAAAGTTGCTATGCAATATCAGGGCATTAGGAAGTTGCCCAAATTTTTACAGAGATACAGGCATGACTAGGTTTTACAAGTCAGGGATTTGTCATTTGGGCATGATATGGATATGGCTTTAGGGCTAAACTAGAGATGCCAATAATGTGTCCTTTGAAGAAAGACAGCAGACGTGCAATGGCATTTAATTTTACATCTGCTGCTCAGCAGATGTAAAAATAAAACTGAACAGATTATAGTAGCTCCATAGTAGCTCAGCCATAATGGCTTAAAAAATTGAGACCTCTTTGAGGATATTACTTGATGAAACAACATTTTCCCCTTAATTTTGGCTGCAGAAGATGAGAAGTAAAAGGAGTCTTCAGGGGACATTTAAAAATGTAATAGTTTACCACATCACAAAACAGACAACAGGGCACAGTCTAAGGAATTACACTTCCCTGTAGACCTTGTATGGTTGTAACCCCTGAAAGTTTCAGCCAAATGAAGAGTCTAAGTGTAGCTTTATTACCACTAAACCATATTTGGAATGACAATTAGCTCTGGGTAGTCTGGAGAGAACAATGCCTTGGACTTTGTATGCAGGAAAGCGAACAAACTTAATTGACTTGAAAATGGGCAAAGTGCACAGAATCACTCATTAATGTGATCCTTGCCTGCGCTCTTTTTTTTTTGGTAAAGGTCAACATGAAATGTCAACAGAGCAATGCAAATAAAACAGGCAAAATGTTCATGTCACACATGCATACACTTGCAGTAAGTTGGACTTTAAGGTGAGAAACACACACATACCCATTCCCAGGCCATGCTGTGAAGATAAACTGGCACACCAGGACATGTTCAAAATATACAGTAAGTCAGGAAGAGAGCAGTGGGTAAATGCAGATATTTAGAGAGCTGATCCTCCATTGCCTTTTGGAAAGACCCCATACTGTATAATGTTCCTTACGCACACATCCGCAGGCACACAAATAAAGCTTATGTACACAGAGGCAGAAAGCATAGCATAGAAGAATGGAGTCAAACAGAAAGAAACAGGCTGCCAAATATGAAATGGAGGACAGTGAATGGAAGAACTCATAGGGTGAGAAGAAGAGCAGGGAGAAGAACGCAAAGGAAGTCAGGAGGGGGGTGGATTTGGAAAAGCCCCTTGGGCATGCTGTTCCTGCCATGTTTAATTCGCCTCCATAATTGCACACTAACTGCCTTCATCCTGAATATTCCCTCACCAAATACAGCCTTTGGATTGCACCAAGCCAAGCACCCAGCGTCCGCTAACAAATTCAGTTTGTCTGTTAGCTGGGAGCAAATTGAACACAGCAAGAAAGCTACTAAAGCCCCCATTAAGAGAAAGACTGTGTTTAAAAAGGGAAGCATTCAATAACATTGAGAGCCTGCCTGGGGGGGTAAAGGGTGGGCAGGGGTTGGTTCCTGATTCGTATTCACTTTTGCTTGTTGAAAAAGCCTCATCAAAGAGTCCAGATGTTGCATGTATAATTCCATTTAGTCTTTTGTTGAACAATGGAAGGGTTTTTTTCCCCCCTGATCCTAATTATCACTTGAATATCCCCCATGTTTTAAACAATCAATTTGTGGTTTTCCTAAAAGTGGAAAATGGTGCTCCTATTTGCCACCCAACCCCACCCACGGATACACAGCAGCTGTGTCAGAGGAAATGTGGCTTCTCGGTTTTGCCTTAATCTTGGTGAGATTACATTGCAGTTGTATCATTTCCACACAGAGCAGAAACATGGCATTTTCCCACTCCACAGCCATACTATGAATTTTATTAACAAAACATTTTTTTTTCCTGATATGGAGTATAAGTGACATGCTCTTTCACTTGAATGCAACAACAGATCAATGTCACTATTATTTCTCATCATGCCTCAATGGTGCAGCACTGAATTAATCACTGCTCTGTTTACATGGGAAGAGCACTCATTGTGTTGCTGGACATGTAACAGAGCTGATGCCTTCAAGACAGCACTGGCCCCTGAGTGACCAGCGAGAAGGGTGTTCTCTCTCAGCCCAGACGCAAAGCTCAATACAACTGACTCAAGCTGACATGTCGGGCTGGCGGATGTGACAAAACTAGATATCAGAGTATGGCGTGATCAAGAGAAAGGGAGCAAATGTTAGTAGGACAGGTAAAGTGATAAGAGCTGACATTTGTTTGTCACTGGCAAGTGAACAGAGCCTGTGGACAAATCCATGTGCTGACAAGTGGAGAAGCAGAAGCTCAACATGCTATTTCTGTTTTGCGCATGTCCATGTCAAGTAATCACTATACATAAGAATGATGCTCAGAAATTAGTTTGAAATGTATGCTGGCAATATTGTTATCATTCTCATTATTATATATAATATGGGAATGCTTCATAATTCAAATGAAGTGCATGTGCCATATAGCTGAGAAAATTGTCTGTGTGTTACAGCAGTGGCTGGTGTATATATATATATATAATGTGTGTGTGTGTGTGTAAGCTATGACAATAACAGGGGAAAATATGAAAGAAAATATGTTCTTTGTATGTATATTCTTTCATTTATTTATCCTTTCAACAGCATCAAAACCAGGACTCGAAACCGGCTCCTCAGCGTGAAGAGGCTGTGAGTTACCGCTGAGACAAACATGTAACTCAGAAATTGAGAAGAGGAATAAGCTCAAAAATAAAAGCCGAACTTGCAGTCTCAAACAAAAGAGTTTTTTTATGAATGAAGGTTGTTGATAAAATGATGAATGAAAGAATGTAGTAAAATGGTGGCTCCTAGAGAAACACGTGGAGGCGGAGAGCGCGAGCAGATAAACTGAAACAACCTCGTAGCGCTTTACAGGAAAGATCGCCACTGCTGAGGGAGCAGAGAGAGCACAGAGCTTGAAATAAGGGGCAGAGGAAAAGATAGGAAAGTGTTCCTATGATATTACCTCGGACCGAAGTCCTACCCCATAGTTTCCTTTCTACAAAAAGGAGACCGATTACCTCACGCCGTAGCACTACGTACCGGGAAAATGATCAAGAGAAGTGACGAGAGCACTGGGCCAAGGAGCTGCTTAAATAAGCCAAGGCACCGGTGTCTCTCATTGCACCAAAAAGCCCCGGGGTCTGCTGGGAGCTCGAGTTTTCCTGTCGGGACAACTACACTGCTGCGCCCCCTTATTGTCAGAACTCCTTACACCATGGTAACATTATATATTATATGGTTATATTAGATGGTTATATTCATCTCAAACGTCAAATGTACTGTGACCGTACATGTATTATAGCATAGTAATATACTTGTATTATAGTATATACGTAGAAATATGCTTTTTTTGATACTCATATTTAACAACATCTTTGTCATACCTTAACATAATTTTAATATACTTCTAAGAATGTTGAAACACTTCTGCATAAGAACACACTCACAAAATTACATTTTATGTTCATTTATTAATATTATATATAACTTTTAACTTTTAAAGAGAGCAAGAGAGAGAGAGCAAACTTATGCTGGAAAGCATGTGTTGGTGCGACATTGCGTCCACTCACTGTCTCGCCCTCAGGATGTTGATCATTGTCTAGGGCTGAGCTTGCTGTTCACATCTAAACAGACAGCAGACAAAACATCGCTGGGACTCTCACTGCTACTGTCAGCTTCCAAACATGTCAGAAACTCTGCCTTCACAACACACACTGATATTTGCACAACTTGACATATTTCACTGGATTACATTTGAAGTCCAAATCCTCAGACATCACAATGATTCCCAACTGTTTCTCTACAGTCCAGTGGAAGCTTCATTTCAGACACACACAAGGCCACAGTGTAATCCTGCTCATTTTTAAAGACGTGATAAAACTGCTATTGGATCAGCCTTACAAATCCCAACTGCAACTACCATCACAGTATAGTGAGGTGTTTAGCTGCCTCTTTTTCTTCTGGAGTCAGGATTAAAATGTTAGAATAGTCTGGGGAAATGATATCATGTCTGTGTGAGTCCACTTGTTAGCATCTTTTCACTACACATCATAGTACTTTTGCTGTGCTTGCACAATTGACCTTAACTGTGCCATTATGTGCTACATTTCCCTCCCAAGACAAAGACAGTTAGGAGCATGGTAGCGTAATGAACTAATAGCTGTGATTAGACAAAAGTGTTGGTTTATTTGTTGGTTTAATGAATGTTGAGTTATTAGAACCATACAGCCTTTAAACCTGAGCCCTGGCTCAATGACAGAGCTCGAGCAGCAAAGCAGGCATGTCGCAAAACTGAACGCAGATGGAAGGACAAGCTGCAGGTTTCATTTCAAATTTTAAAAGACTGCTGCCATTCCTACCAGAACACGATCAAAGAAGCCAAAAGAGAACACTTTTCAAATATTATTATAGCAAACCGTCATAATCTGTGTGTATTATTTAAAACCATTGACTCTTCTGTTCTAAAGGGCCCTCAGCCCGTTTGTTTGGAAGCGTACCCTGAAATGTGCAATACATTTCTAAAATTTCTACTTTTTATTGATAAGATCACCGCAAGAGCTCTTATCACAGCTCCTGCCTTTTAATAAGTTTGAGTTTCACTTGGAGGATGTGGTGGGCCATTCAGGTTCTCTCTGTGCCTCCTTGCTTTTTTAAAGAGCTTTTTTAGAGTATAGGGAAGCTAGTTGTGGCTATTATTAAGACGAGTCTGTCGTCTGGTATTGTTCCTGTGAGTTTTAAAAAGGCTGTAGTGCAACCTCGACTCAAGAAACCTGTCCTTGACCACTTGGTACTGGCCAATTATAGGTCAATCTCCAAGCTGCCTTTTATTTCAAAAATTCTGGAGAAAATTGTTTATGCTCAGCTAAATTTTTTTCTGGAGGAGCAAAATATCCTGGAGGTTTTTTCAATCTGGTTTTAAAACCCTGCATAGTACAGAGTCAGCATTGCTTATGGCTTTCAATGACATTCTCCTGGCCAATGATTCTGGTAACCATGCGATTCTTGTCCTGCTGGATCTAACTAGAACATTCAACACAGTGGACCACAAGATTTTAGTTTCCTGGGTGCAGCACCTAATGGGCATTCATGGTAGTGCTTTGGAATGGGTTAGGCCCTATCTAACAGACAGAACTTTGTGTGTGAGTTTTGCTGTCTCTGAATCTGGCTCTGAGCTCCAATGTCATATGGGGTTCCTCAGAGCTCAATTTTAGGACCCCTCCTTTTTTCATCTTATCTACTTCCATTAAGTTCCATTTTGAGAAAACATGGTATCTCATTCCATTGTTATGCTGATGACAACCATATATATGGTGTTTAGTCCCAGTGGTTCCTGCGAAGTCCCCCCTGTTGAATCGAGCCCCTTGAAACTGTATGTGAAGCCAATAATTTCTAACTTGGGTTTCAGAATGGACAGTGATTTTAAATTGGATTGTCAAATCAGTGCAGTAGTCAAATCCAGCTGGCAAAGGAGAAGTCAACCCTTGCACAAGAGGACTTTTACATCCCAGCTGGATTACTGTAATGCACTTTATTTTGGAGTCAGCCAGTCCTCTGTCAAACATCTCCAGTTAGTGCAGAATGCTGCTGCCCAACATTTAATGGAATCATGGCAAATAGAGCACCTAACTAAGAGTTTATTTTAAGATTCTTTTATTTGATTTTAAATTTTGATTTTAAAATGGACACACCCCACCTTACCTCGCTGAGCTGCTCTATCCCCACGCCCCCGCTCGGTGCCTCAGGTCAGCTGATCAGCTGCTCCAGGAGCTGCCAAGGTCAAAGCATAAACTCAGAGGGGATAGAACCTTTTCGATTGCTGCTCCTAAATTATGGAACAACCTACCTCTACATATTAGACAGGCCCCTTCACTGTCCATTTTTACAACTAGTCTTAAAACCCATTTTTTATTCCTTGGCTTTCAACCCAGCATGAAACTTTGTTTGTTTTTATTCGTTTTTAATGTTAGTTTTATATTATCTTATTGCTTCTAGTGTTGTTTCTTATGTTTTTATGTTTCATAAGTATTTATGTACAGCACTTTGTTTCAGGTGTTGTTGTCTTTAAAGTGCTCTATAAATAAAGTTGAGTTGCATTGAGTTGAGTATTTGGGCAAACAAGCCAAGGTAAATACATGGAAAAGAAAATGTCAGATTGAGCCTAGCACTCAAAGCAATCAGCTCCTGAAAGCTACTTTGTGTATGTGCCAGGGAAATTAGCTTGAAGAACAGACATGTAAGGGAGCTAAGTGAAAAGGTGTGGACCATTTTTGTAAATGTAGGGCTGTAATTGGTCTTCCTGTATTATTATACATTGTAACGTATAATGGCAAAAGAATTGCCCATTTGTGTAGTGGGTAGTCTTCCTGCCTCACTCTTCCATTATCTCAGGTTACACATGTTCTCATTCATGTCCTTGAGGTTCTCAATGGGTGACAGGTGTGAATGGGTTTGCATATTTATGTGTGTGCATGGTGTTCTAGGACTGGTAACCTATCCCATTAAAAACCCAGTGTTCCCAGAATAGACCCTCCATGAACCTGACTACGTCAAAGATGAATGAAAGTATCTTGAATACATGCAGGTGAGTTAAAAATTATCCGCAGGACTGTAGAATTTATTTTAATCAATTTTCAGTAAAGACAAATCCATCATTTTTTTGACATAATCTCCCTGCTTTTCAATACACTTTGTCCATCTGTCAACAAGCTTCCCTATTCCCTCATTAAAAAATGCTTTAGGCTTAGCTGCGAGCCAAGAATGCTGTGAGCATCTTCACCTCGTCATCAGACGTGAATCTGCGCCCTCATAAGGCTTCTATCAGGGACCAAACAGGTGATAGTCCAAGGGGGCAAGATCAGTACTATAGGGAGGATGCTACTTTGCAACAAAACATTTTCTCCACACTGTGCACAAAAGCCTTTGATAAATATCAGCACCAGGCACACCCTCAGACCACAAAAAATGAATCACTGCATGCTGTGATTCTTCTGCATGCTTCTGATTCTTTTCTTTCATGCAAATCACACGTAGAGCAGCCATGGTTTCTCGCACCGCAGTCACAAATAAACTGACATAACATGTCACACATGCAGATCATTTTTGACTCTCGTAGTCAAACTTTTATGTGATTATATAGGGTAGAAGCTGCCACTATCTGTCTCTTCTCCTTCCTGGAGAATAATAAATATCCCAATTTTTTTTAACACAGTTAAACACTATTTCGGGCCAGGAACAAGATGTTCCCATGTCAGCAATTGTCAGATTGTGTGTGTGCGCACGTGTGTGTGTGTGAGGAAGTGACGGCATATGTGACATCAGCAGAACTGTGAAAGCACACATGAAAGCTGTGAGGGATAAAGCCTGCCTGATTAATGCTTCATTGTATGTAGACAAAAGCCACAGGTGTGCTCTCAAATTGAAAATAACTTTCTGCATTTCTGCGTAAGCAATGACCAAGACTAGCACCTCACTCTGCAGACAACTATGTGACTCAGCATCATTTACTTCATTTATTAATGTATTTCCTGTTGGAAGCCATGAGAGTTATGGTTGGTATGGGGCAGACACGGGTAGCGAGGTGTAAACAGAATCCTTCATTAAGATAAGAGGCCAAAGCGTAGCTCTGATAAATGCAGGAGCTGCGGTACTGCAGCTATTTGTCTCTTCGTGACACTAGAAGTTTCATCATTGCTTCCCTTTCTCTTTCTCTACTGCTTCCTCCACTTTATATACATTTCACTTTTGATCTTATACTCCTCTTCTCTTTGGTTTCTCATCTTCTTTTCCACTATTGTTCTCCCATTGTGTTTGTTTTGTCTGCGGTCGGTCTTATTTATCAGTGTCATTGGTACAGATCGGCACACACACTATCCAAAAGGTGATCAATGACCACGACATTTTAAGAATCACCACAGTTGCTTGGTAGAATTTTCTCTTGGGCTATCCTTTGTCCTTTTAGAAGTCAACGATAAGATGCCATGCTGGTGGTTATATATAGG
>JAOTRJ010000045.1:8604743-8618400 GCA_028564905.1 Leptodoras praelongus | reverse complement strand
AATCTACCGATATTCATTTGCTGAAGATGAGACAAATAACACTGCTACCCTATATACAGCAGTGAGCCCAAGGCCCTGTTTAAACTAGCATATGCCAGCAACACTGTAATGTTGCCCAGAAGGTATGTATTTCACACTTAATGAACAACAGACCCCAGACAGAGAAGAGCACATTGATATAAAAAAAAACAAAACAAGATCTCTCTGACACACAGAAACCTTTTGCCCACTCATTTGCTCAGGAAACTTGGAAAAACAAAAGCATCAGAATATCAATTAAATTTCTGCTTCACAGTTGATTTGCACCTTCTTTACTCAGCAATTAGGAGAACATTCTGACATATTATACTAATTAAAAAGAGAACAGCCTACTTTTAAAATGTCTTTACCTGCCTCTCTACACCCACACGCACAAACACTTCCTTTCTTCAAATATCACTTATTAACAAACATTGCTCTCTGTGCAAGTCTCCGTGTCAGTTCGAGCTACACGTGCCCCAGAGGGAGAATACACCAGAAAATGCATGCTGCTAAAATCACATAAAACAAGACACAATTTATAAAAGTAGAACTGTTTTAATCACTGTGTTCATCCAGGCAAATAAGATATGGCTTATATTTGTTATTCCCCCTCATCAACATACCATAAGTGGGCCAACCAACCAGCACAGAGTGGCTAATTTCATCCTACTTTTAAACACTAGCTGATCTCAGGCACAGCAAAAGCTGCTGTAACTAATGTATGGGAATCAGAAGAGTCAGAGTGTCAAGTCTGCAGGCGAACACAGGAAGTGGGTGAAGCTGCTGATCGGGAGCACCATCAAACTGAGGTGCTGCAACTCTGCTACAGGCAATAAGCACTCCATCAACCTGATCTGCCTGGATCCGGAGTGCAATAAGGGGGTAATTAAAAAGAGAGAGAGAGAGAGAGAGAGACAGAGACAGAGGGAGAATGGAAGAGAGCGATGGGCAGGTAAGATAGAGCGAGGATGAAAGTAAGAAATAAAAAAAGAAAGAAGTAAAGGTTCATATGGAAACAGGGAGAACAAAACAGATACAGAGAGCATGAGTGCAGGAGCAAGTCGGAGAGTCAGTAGGTCTGAGAAGGAGCTGAAGAGAAACAATGGAAAAGTGAGTGGGCAATTTAGTGAGTGCATGGATTAAATAAGGGTGTGAGTGAGTGAGTAAGTGAGTGAGAATGTATGAGTGAGTAAGGGAGAGGGGAAGAGAATAACGAAGGAAGTAAGGGAGGGAGTAAGAGAGTGAGTGAGGTAGGGAGAGAGTAAGTGAGGGAGGAAGTGAGTGAGAAAAGGAGTGAGTAAGTGAGGGACGGATGCAGGGAATGAATGAGAGGGAGAGACGAAGGGAATGAGCAGGAGGGAGGGACAGTGGAAGCAAAGAAAGAATTTATACTTTTGCATCTTTATATAGCAGAAGCTTCTTATCCCGCAATACAAAGTATTTGTCCTGAAACTTGTTCCCAGAAAGCAATTTCCCGGAGCCATCTTTAAACTTGAGTAGCTCTCCTTTAGGGATGTCCTTCTGCCCCTCTAAAAGACAGACAGACAGAAAGACAAGCACACACACACACACACACACACACACACACAATGAGATCTAGGCACACATTTAATTATAACTAAATAACTGCTGTGATTAGCACAGATGTACCATATTTTACTGCATGTGATATGAGACATAAGTACAAAAGACAGTCTACATGCACTAACCAATCTTGCAATCATGCCAACATTAGAAATCGGCCAGTAAAATGACTAAATAATATTGTTTGGTGAAGTGCTATTACTCCATATATAAAACACTGTACATTACTTGTGTGATTCTGAGTGTTATCACTAATGTCTGGAACAGCTGAAGGATGGCCAAAAGCAACTACTAAATGAGCTTGGCTGTAATGTACTGAAAGGTTTCACTTAATAGCAAAGCAGAAATTGGATCATGTAGTTCAGAACATGGTGTTAAATTGTGGAAAAGATCCCCGAGCCGATGGGAATCGAACCTGTAATAAAGCTGCATGCAGAAATGATGTCTTACAATGGTGGAAAATAATACTCAGGGAAAAGTCTTTGATTCTGGTATTTTACTCTGTAAATGGCTAAACATAACAGTCCCTTATGTTTAAGAGAGGTAACGATGCTCTACCCGAGTTGAAACAGGGCCTCTTTGATCCATGAAATATTTTAATGAGCAGGAAAGCTGAGCCAGGATCCTCCAGCGTGCTCCACTCCAAGACCTGCTCCAGGATCTTCTCTTTGTAGTGTAATGGGCGTTCTGAGAGAGACACACATGCAAGAGAGTGAGACAAACTCATGGGCGTCTCAGTAGCTCAATAGTCTTAGGGTGCGTACAGACTTGTCCGCTTTTGTTCTATTAAAAGGAATCCTGGTGTGATTATTCTGTAGTGATTCTGTGTGATTATTCTGAGTAAGTGTGAACGCTTCCTTTCGAACTCTGGAGCGCACCAAATAGAGACCTCCAGAGTTGGTGGTTCATTTTCAATTGAATTTTGGTGTGGTTTGTTTGAAGTATGAACACAATATGAACCAAAGGCATCTAAACAAACCAAACACAGGACGCGATGTTACAAGATGCAACACTAAATGTGCCGCGAGAGAACAGAATGCACTGAAAACAAAAAGGATTTGATGCCTTTATCCAATTCCACCTCCTTCAGTGTTTCCAGTTGGTAAAAGAATACCACCAGGTATACACAAACCTGATAAGTATATAATGCATTGTTCCCTGACAACCGGCTTGCAATATACATACAACTTCTTTTGGTTTGATTGTAAAATTTGCATGTGAACACTAACCACAGCAGGACAAAAATGTAACAATGCATCATTTTCTTGTTCTTGTCAATCCAATCTATAAGTCTGAACACACCCTAAAATGAAGATTCAAAAGTTCAGGTCCTAGGAACACCATTGTGGAACCCTTGAGCAAGTCCCATAGTCCTCAAATGCTCAATTGTGGAAGTCAGTTGATGTTGATTAGAAGTAATAGTAAATGTAATAATGAATAAATATATTTTATCTTTCAATGTGGCATTAATCAGCATGATCATCAAGTATGAAAAGGTTGTGTGGCTTGCTTGCTTTAATGCAGCCAAATATATGTGGACACCTGACTATCTCATCCATGTGCTTGTTGAACATCCCATGCCCAAACCATTAGTTTCTGCAGCATGGCTATGATGATTTGTCAACTTGGCTACAAAGGAATTAGTGAGCTCAGCCACTGATGTCAGATGAGGAGGCCTAGTGCACAGTCTATGTTCTAGTTCACCCCAAACATAAGTCTGGCGTTGCATAACATTAACTCTAAATGGAAAGGGTAGGTCCTGGTTGAACATCACAAGCTCAATGGTGATTGGCTAGAGCGCACATCAGGAGGACGTTTAGAGTATGAGAGCCTAAATAAATTGTCTGTTGCTTTAATCATGCTTTTTTTTTATTATTATTCTTTTAGCTGTACACTTTCAACTTTGCACTGTGTTCATATGAGCATGCATCGGAGTAGTTACATTAATACAGGGGCTTGGTTTACACACAGGAAAGCAAAAGGTTTATAGTAGAAATGTTTATATTCTTAGTTTCTGTGTGTCTATATCATGGAGTGGCATGCTTCCTCTAGCACATGGTGATTACCATAAAACGCTATCTATATGCAAACTCCAGTTTCTACCCTAGACTTTAAACACACTAAAGGCAGCAGGAATAAAAGAGTATTTTGCTCCACTTCCTAATGATCATTACATTTAACGTAACGTGTAAAGTTTTAAATTTGACACTTCTTAGTAGGCTTCATTCTTCCTTTTGAAAATTTTCAGTGGTGTACCTAATACATAGTTAAGTGATGTTCAGGAATACATAATGTTATCTCAGTCAAAAATACAGTGATATATTTTATTACAGATTAATGAACTCAAAACATTCTTCATTTGCCTTGATACCACATCATTGTGTCCTTCAAGAAGGAAAATAGAGAAGGAACAAGATCACTAATTATGTGAGATTATAGGAAGGGGGCGGAGCTTCCAGTGAGTTTGGTCAGTTATCCAAACATATCTATGCAACTGTCAATCATCCCAGATTAATGGCGATTGGTACATCTGACGTTTATATATGGGGCGATGAAGAAGGAAATTTGAAATTTTTTTATTTTTTATTTGAGAGTAGCATATTCCAATGTTAAATTCCTACAGAAAAAGGTTAGTAGTAGGTCTGAATGTCTAAAGGAAGTCAGGATATTCAGAAGAAAGACTCATAAGTAACTTTGCATTAATTTATTTTCATGCTGTTTGTATTTTTTGTCATGTTTCTGAATTCGCCACCGTTTCTGGTTCTGCACTTGTGATCGTACTTCAGTCCAGATGTTAGGGGGCAGTATTCACAACTTAACTCCAATCTACTACAAAATTAATCTCCTTGACTTGTGTGGTGTTTTTTTAATCAGTTAAATCAAACCCTAAAATGTCATCAGCAAATACCATTATTACCAAAAAAAAATCTATTCCAAATTAAAATGCTGTTTTTTGGCCTCCATGTGCACATAATTACGTAGTGCAAATTTGCAATTATCCTCATCCAATCTGAGTCTGATTAGAAAACACACTCAAGTGCAAAATAGATCTATTATCCGGTCCTAATTTGCAAAAGGGGGCAACATGGTGCATGCTATTGGCAAGTCTGAACCTCCTCTTTCCCCCACAGCCCCAATCCCATCAGAGCCAGTTAATAGTTTTTTAACCAAGAGGAAATGATTATAATAAACTGGTTGAGTACTCATGTAACATGCAACATTACATCTGCTAGACAGCAGAGTGCTGTCTAGCTGCTCCTTTGCTTTAATAGGTTATAAGTGATATGGTGTTGAGAAAGAAACAAAGCTGCTGTAAGTGTGTTTCATACCAAGTTCTCCAGTCTCAATGACCTCAAATGTGGTCCAGAGGTCATACTGGCCTGACTGTATGCCCTTCATCTCCAGAGTGGAGTCAGTCAGCTCATCAGCACACATGGTGGGAGAGACCTGATACAACACAGAGTCGTCGTCGTCGTCATCATCATTGTATGAGGTCCTTTTATATGTTTTACCACCTTAAATGTGTTGAGCAGAATGGAAACTGCAATATCTCTCTCTCTCACACACACACATACTACTATTGATGTTTTCCCACCTCATGCCCACAATTCCCAGGACAACCTATGGATCCACCATGACTCTGACCAGCATAAAGTACTTACTAAAGATGAATGAATGAATAAAAAGTTTCCACATGGAGACCAACCAAATGTCCCCACAAGGTCAAAACAGATATTCTAATCATAATGGAGACATTTGGTCTGCACCAAATATAAAAAATTTATAAATTTAATCCATCCACACACACACATTCTGAATCTCTGTACGTCCTTTACCTGGAACTTTTCTCTGCTGCTGATAAAACAAAATTATTCACACAATTAAATGAGTTACTTCCTTGATTAGCCCTTCTTAACATGCACATACACACACCTTGATTAAACAGCAGTTTTCTGGCTCTTTCTTTTCCAAGTAAACCTCAAAGATCAGGTCACCTGCTGGAGAGAACTGTAGACACACAAGTGCTTTCATTCAAAGATGTGGAATTTGGCAGAACTTCCAAAAATCTGTATAAAATACAAATTAAAACCTTAAGAGTTTATGGGGAACAGATTATAAGGCAAGAGTCTATCTCGGTCATAAAACAGTCCCAGAATATTTTAAAACCATCATAAACAATACAGGGCACAGTTCACTACAACAAACCAAGTTTATAGTGCATCTTTGGGGCTTTCAGATGGATTAAATAAAGAATTAATGAGTATTTTTATAGTCCAGCCCCATGCTGTAGACTGCTCACATAGCCGACACTTTTTTTTTTTTACTGACACTGAAATAAGAAGTAACCTGCAAATTCCAGCCTTCCACCCTGCCACGAATTTTCACCTCCCATTATTTTTCCCTGCAATATTTTTTCTTTAATATTTAATGAAACTTTAATAGAACATATAACGTATTGCTACTTTGCGCCCCATAGGAAAAAAAACTGAGAGCTGAGTCATGGACATCAGCAAGAATTCTCTAAGTGAAGAAATGAACTTTTTGCCCCTGATCCAGTATTAAAACCAAACAACTGAACACCGTCTGAAAGCTTTTCATCGCTCTCTCACCCTCACCATTTTTTTTCTCTCTCAATTGCCATTACATTACATCCATCAATGATTAAATAAGCTGCTGTAAAGAAAAAATAACCATTACCAGCTTTGGCAGGTCTGTTACTACCCAAGTCCACCCAAATCTATCCACAACTCCAGTTTCAAATTATTCTGCAAAGCATTAACGGTAATTGCAAGTTTTTTTTATTTATCTTTCCATCACTCTTTGTGCCTTGTATTCTGTTTTCAGAGAATCAAGATCCCTGATCTGTTATAACAGTACAAGAAAGAAGCAAACAAAGAAAGGGGGGAAAAAATGCACATTTACTAAACTCCACATGCAATGCAACTGCTGCTATTATGAATGTAACAAAGAGTAATCAAGGCTGCATTCAGCACATATTGCCATGTCTCTCTGTTTCTCTGTCTCTCCCCCTCTCTCTCTCTTTGTCTGTGTTATATAGTGAGTGAATCCAAATGATCTACAGCTGGAGTCATGCATCGTTTAACCATACGCCTATACAGGAGCAAGCAGAAGCCTAGTACATTGAAAATTCTGGTGCTTTATGCATTTCTCCCTACCTTCCATAGAGTATAAAAAGGAAAAACAGTTCTACAATACTACGCACAAACAGTACAGCACAGAACGGCCCAGAAGTCCTGAAACACAGCATCAACTTTCTCCATTCATACGCAGTAAAACCCTCAAAAGCCTTCGCCTCTGTCCCCCTCTTTCCACCATTCCACAACAATTTCCTCTCTTCATTTGTCTTAGCGGGTTCCTAATTTTCCCCATGACTTGAGGGGACAGTAACAGAAGTGACCCTTCAAATAGATAACCTTCAATTCTGCATGGATACACTCCCAACTCGAGCGTTCCGGTCTGTAACCAAAATGAAAAAAAAAAAAAAATCAATTAAATAAACAACTTTTTTTGGACCTGGACAATGGCGGACGGCAGAAGATTAATTTCAGGTGATCTGAGAAAATTGTTTTGTCTTGCTGCCAGGCAAGTATGAAGTGTTGTGCTGTGTTCACATATTAATGGTAAAAAAATGCAGTAAAGCATAAGGAAATAATGACTATGATAAGCTTCGGGACAGGATGATAAAAATAATGTAAACATTGCTATAGGGCTTTGATGGAATACAGCAGCATTTTAATAGATGAGGAAAGGAGAGGAGAATGTCTTATGTTAATTTGTCTACAGCTTTTTGTAAACCAATATGGGTTTATGCTTGGTTTCTTGTAGTCAGGTCTCTGAAGTCTTTTAAGCACTGAAGTCTTTGGACAGTGATTCATTTAGAAAGAATAAGAAACTGGCCAAAACTCAACTAAGTTCAATTCATTTATAGATCCCTGGTCTGTAGATTATGTATGTTGTGTTTTTGTTACAAGCATTGAGCGAAAGGTTTGTATACATTGTATTAATATTAGGAATCATTAGGTATGAAGTCATGAAGGTATGCAGGGGCAGGGGTGGCTCAATGGTTGTTGGGTTACTGAATAGAAGGTTGGGGGTTCAAGACCCAGCACCACCAAGCTGCCACTGTTAGGCCCTTGAGCAAGGCCCTTAACCCTCAACTGCTCAGTTGTATCAATGAGATAAATGTAAGTCACTCTGGATAAGGGTGTCTGCCAAATGCCATAAATGTATGACTCTGTATATCCCAGTTTCAAGCATCCTTTGCTGTATAGTTCTAGCTATAAAGTCTGAATGCTGATACTGCCACAGCCATCCATGGCCAGAGAGCAAAACTGGCTGTGTTCTCAGGGAGGAAGGGGTGGCTTACTCTCTCCCCTGTCAATCACAGAGACATTAGCCAATCATGGGCATCTATGAGCTCATGCATACAGAAGTGGGCAGAAGTAGTTTCCTCTAAATGTGTTACACCACCCTGCCTTGTTGAAGACAAAAGTTCAGCCAGAGCCAGTTGCAGGACAACACCGATATGAAAGTGCAAAAGCTAACAAATATTAATAATATAGTATTTTATATGAGACATCTATGAGTAACTGTTATGCTGAATATGCAGTGTATCCCAATAAGAGTCCAACCCATCATTTGCACTGACGCCTAATGACTATTAAAAGAAGCCTGTGGTCTGTAGCTCTTCGGAGTGCAGGCTTTTGGAGCTGCACACCTCAGACAATATCTTTGTGCTGAATGTTAAGAGAGGATCATAAAAATAAATGACAAAAAAAAAATGCATGTACACAAAGACACAAAAGGAACACAAAACTTAATTTAAAATCCTGTGCAAAACTACACCACTATACAACATGTGGAGCTGGTTGGACACCCCTCCTGAATGTTTCAATCCATCTTCCCTAGAGCAGCTTGATTGGGTTAAGGTCGGGTGACTGGGCAGGCCATTCCATTACAGACAGCATTGGCTCATCTCCTCTACAAATATCTGCTTTCAGGTGTATTTGGGGTCATTCAAAAATCAAACATCACTCAAAAAAATGCAAGGTGTTCCCAAACCTTTGAAGGTCAATCTATAGTAACTAAACAAACACCATAACTTTCCGGTGCCTCTCTTCACCTCTTCACAAACACACAATGAGGTTAAAAGGGGAGACTTACTGTCGTGTCCTTCCATCTCATGATACAGCAGTTCTCCTTCTCCATTTGCCGGACTTGCTCCTCGTTGACCTGGTTTAATGAGGAAACGCAGATAAGCAACAGCTTAAATATAGCACCATGCAGCAAACACATTCTTCTTCTTATAATTATTATTATATCCCTACAAAAAATGACTTGCTTACACCCTTCAGCATAACAGAGATTTTAATGTACTTTCCTCCAGTGTTCTACTGAGGAGAACATATTTATTGGATGTGACAATCTTTATTTCACTTGGATGTTTACTGGTCATGCAAAAAGCTCATATCTCACACTGATGGAGAATGAATGCAGCGTGCGCAGGCGGAAAAAAGGAGGGAGATACAGTTAAGCCGAGGGGATTTAGCACCGCACAGCACTTCAAATCCCTTTATACATTCAAGTTCATGCACAAAAGAAAAACAATCCCATTTGCTATCGACTAGCACTGCAGAATTTGTGATGATCTTCACCGCTCCTAGGCGCTTACCCTGATCCTGATGTAGTCATTGTTCTGCACATCTCCCTGTTCCCAATAGACCTGACTCAACTAATCAGCTAACTAACATCTATTCTGGGCTGAGGTTATAGCATGAAAAACACGAAAAACTGCAAGACAGGGGTTATTCCAGGATCAGGGTTGGGAATCTTTGGTTGTGAACCTAGAATGTGCTGAAGGATTGACATGAATGGGTCGTCCTTCTACATGAGGTCAGTTTTAATACTATCTTTAATACTATACTAGTAAAGACAATAAGGAATTTTTACTGATCTCTAAAAGAACACCTACTTTCATTTTTTTATACTCACAAACACAAAATTCATACAGCAAATCTAAGAATTAAGTTAAATTGTAAATGCTCATCGGATAACTAACAGTAAAAATGAAAAAAAAAAAAATAGCCACGGGAAATCTCAGAGCTACATAATATAATATTAGTAAGACTTAATGGTAACGTTATTGATATTAACCATAAAAAAAAAAGGGGATATTAAGGATTTTCTTTTTATATTAGCCCAGTATGAATTCCACGTTGCTCTGTAGCAACAATCTTACAGTATCCATACAGCCATGTGACCTCCAAACATCACCTGCAATACTTTAAACCATCAATACAGCAGATATTTAGCTTGATTTTTCGCCTCCACAAGAGTGCGGATGAATGCGAGTAAAATGATGTGTTGCTCTGAGCAGGGCACTAACAGAGAAGAGCTGTATGTAGTTGTTGATTAGATCTTCCACAACACGGGTCTCTTGAGGTGCACGTCCTCCCGTCTGAAAGAGGCAGGATGAGAAAACACATGCCAGACTCTTAGTTTTCATCTGGTTTATGTGAGAGCAGTTCTGAATCCTGGTGAAGACACAGACACAATATAATCAGAACGTACTGAAAGAAAACTCGAACCTTCGAATTTATTACACAACTTCATTGAATACTTGATTCTGATTGGTCAATTATGGTATTTCTCATCAACTGTTATTTCAGTATAACAGACCCTTGCTATGCATTACTATGACCCATAGACTGTTGCTATGGGGGCAGCCCTGCACAGATATGTGACAACCTGTAGCAAAAAAATATAAGTTACTCCATTAGAAAACATCATATTTATAATATTAATTTTAACATATTTAGAGAGTTTAATGTGAAGTATAATGCTAAGTAGGCTGATCTTCAGAAGGCTACAATTTGTTTGTTTGTTGGTTTATTTAACATCACTTCAGCATCTACGGTTATTCATGACAAGGTTTGGCTATTCAAAGTCAAGGTTACAATGATACACAGTACATCATCAGTAAATCAGTACATCAGTACAAGTTCAATGTGAAACACAGTCACAGGTAATATTGTTTCTCCAATTCACCTAGCTTACATGTCTTTGGACTGTGGGAGGGAACCAGAGAACACAAAGTAAAGCCACAGGAACACAGGAAGGACAGACGCCACACAAAAAGGCTCCACCTGTATTGAACCAAGGATCCTTGTTGTGAGGCGACAGTCCTACCCACCGCGCCATGAAGGCTACAGAGTTTACGTTGCTACGGATACAGTTCCGACTGTAGAATCTAACGTGCTGTGTTCAAAATATCCAGGTGTCCACTTACTCACTCACTCACTATATGGTGTTCGCTATTTTAGAATGCTCAATAGTTGGCTCCCGAGTGGTGCAATGGCAACATGTTCACCTGATTATCAGGAGATAGTTCGTTTGAGTCCAGGAGATACTATAGCTGCCCATAGCCAGGAGCTCAGAGAGCTAAATTGGCCATGCTTTCAGGGTGGGAGGGGCAGCATACCCTCTCTCCCACCACAATCAGAGCAACAATATCCAGTCATGGGTGTCTGTTAGCTGTCAATACATTTCAGACACTATATAGTGAGTGAGTGAGTATTTTGATATTCATGATTTTATCGCTCTCATATAAACAATGCCAAAAGGGATTTGTACTACATTTACATTTATGGCATTTACCAGACACCCTTATCCAGAGTGATTTACATTTATCTAATTTATACAGCTGAGCAGTTGAGGGTTAAGGGCTTTGCTCAGGGGCCCAGCAGTGGCAGCTTGGTGGTGCTGGGGCTTGAACCCCCAACCTTCTATTCAGTAACCCAACACCTTAACCACTGAGCCACCCCTGCCCTACTACATGTGTGATGTCATGGACACCGAAGTTGCTGTTTTTTTTGTAGTTCACATATGTCTTCACAATGTTGAAATAAAACTTTGCAACACAATTCAGTGCACCTGTAAGTCAATTTAAAGCATACTTTGGCTCAACTGTATGCACCTACCCAAGCATGATGGGGGATGCTGCTATATGCAATATATTAATTAGTGTCATTGCAGTAGGCAATCACTCTATTGTTATCCGTCAGGAGTATTCGGTGTAGTTTTGTCTGGATTTCAACTGCCGCATAATAGACAACTGTACACTGAACAATTCTACATGATGCATGATGATGGTCTAAGCTGACTGATGTAGGGTGGACTACCTTTTTGCTGTGTGTTGTGACAGTTTTGTGGGACAATATGCAGTCATAAATTTACAGTTGAGATTTCAAACAGCATTATAAAATGGCTCATTCACTATATTATATAGTGCCATATATACTGATAGTATAGACATTGTGAACACAACTACAGACTTTTTGAGGAATTTTTAAAGCAAATATTCTGTGTCAAATTATTTATTTCTTTAGTAAACTGCTATATAAGTAGGATAATGTACAACGAGCTGGTCATTACTGCAAAATAAACCCTTCAGTGATTCAAGAGCCCTCCGCTGAACATATTACATATTCGCTCAAGAAAAGATACTGCAAGGCTTTTACTGAAAGACGTATACACCCACAAATAGGAAGACACACATCAAATGCAACACGCCAAACTGCCAGGTGCAAATATTTCTGTTTTCAAAGAAAATGTTGTAAGTATCATCATTGGGGAAACATTAGTCCACTATCCAAATCTGCCAAGAGGGCCAATTAAGCTCTCTCCAAACAATTAAAGCCATTTCCGAATATTTCACACAGGCTGACAAGCCCACGGAGGTTTTATAGGAAAGGAACGCATTTTCTGAGCATTTTAAAGCAGACATCAAAGCAGCCTATAAATCAGAAAAACAATAAAGTGTAGATTTATAATGCCTAGAGATGCTTCAGAAACTTTCTTTACATGAGTTCCACAGAAAGCGGTTGGAGGTAAGTGGAGGTTTTGAGTGTGTGTATACAATGTGCATACATACATGTGTGTGCATGTACCTGAACAGATGCTGCAATAACGCTGCCAGCGTTGATCTATTGATCTTGGGTAAACTCTGAATATAGGTGGAATACTTTTGAACCCTGTCCTTCTCATTCACTTCATCTGAAACAAAGCGTGGCACAGTTAGAAAATGCGTCAGCCAGTGCTGCACGTAACTGTTCCATAAGTTACATAACAGTGCTATATAAAGGACTGAGCAGCGATACCTGAGTACATGTAAAGACTGCTGAGAAATGACTCAAGCAAAAGTAGGAGAACACTGCTGGCATACATGTTTTACAGTATCTGATATTACATGTACAAAGAAAAAAAATAGCACTAGGAATTTTTTGTGTGTCTTTCTTTCTCACAATTTCCCATGTGAACATCTTCTTTGTTTCAAAATATGATGTGTTGTTACAGTGATAATTAACAAAAACACAGTATTCACTTCATATGAAACCAAAAGCCCAATGTCTGTGTGGGTTTCCTCCAAGAGGGTCCAGGTTTCCTCCTACAGGGGGAAGTGGAGATACAAAATTCCACCACGGACGAGCGTGAACCCCCATCTAGTGTGAAAACTTGACCTAGTGATGAAATCTACACAACTTAGCAACTACTATATGCAAAACATGCCGTTAAACTCTTAATGAATGAATGAAACCAAAGCCATCTGGAATATTTATCTGTATCATGATTCTCATTATCATGAAATCTACTGCTAGAAATGTACAAGTGTCATTTAAGCCTAGATGAACTCAAACTTCTGGGAAGAGGGCACTTGTGACAGTCAAACGCATCAGCTGTTTGGAAATGGCAGAGCAGATTTGACAAATTTTTCATGGGGGCAACCCACATTCTCAGCTCTGCTGCACATCCTACAAATGCATGTTCCTTACAAATGGTGCACCATTTAAAAGGGAAATTAACAGACTCTCCAATGGTATAAGATGTATTACCGAGGAACATTGTTACAACAAAGAAATAATCTCATCTTCTTCTTGGCTGCTTATTCCTTTTCGGGGTCACGGGGGAGCCGGTGCCTAGCCAGCCACATAGGGCGCAAGGCAGGAACAACCCTAGACAGGGCGCCAATCCA
>JAOTRJ010000045.1:8584412-8598321 GCA_028564905.1 Leptodoras praelongus | reverse complement strand
TCATGAATTCTAATCTTTATATTGACTGATGCATCATTTCCATGTATTTTTGTCTGAGGGCATTATGGTGTAAGCTGTGTGTTTAACCCCCAGATACCAGACAGACACACTGTAGAGGCACTACATGGACAAATACACCATCAAAATACATTGAAGTACCAGAAAAACTGATGTAGCAGTTAATACTTGTTAGGTCCCCCATGGGACCTTAGAGGGAAAAGTTGCACAGTCCTCACGCTGATGTTTGTTCAGCCGCTGCTGGTCACGTTCACCCAGAGTCTTTTTACGGCCATGCTGCTGTCGTACATATACAGTGGCGGACGCAACCAATGACTTACATTGCTATGTATTTTACATAGACTCCAGTACAAGATTTTCTGGTACTTCAGTGTTGTGTGCTCTCTTCTGTGTGTCTACACTTCTAATGACTGTATTATCTGCCATTTATAAGGTATGAATGGTAGGTAGGAAAGGTATCTAAAAAGCATAAAAGTACAAACAGTTACAGCTGTCAAGGTTAGGATTAGATTTAGGCATTATATTAATTATTTGAATAATAATGTGGTAGGACCATACACAAATATTAAATACATGTGTGTGTGAGAGAGAGAGAGAGAGAGAGAGAGAGAGAGAGAGAGAGAGAGAGAGAGAGAAGCAGACCTTGATGATGGAATGGACCCAGGCTTTTTGTGCATCTGATGTCTGTGCACCAAACAAGAGCATTTTCTCAGAATCCAGGTAGATCTCAAAGGTGAACACTGCCCTAAGGGGGAAAGGATGTCAGATTACAACACACACACACACACACACACACACAGCTGTGAAAGCAAAGTGCCTGGCTATTAATCTCAGTTTGTCTGCCATTCTTACCACAGGTATTACAACATAAAAGGATGGTCAAAGGTCATAGTCAAATACTACCTACAGGGTGGTCTATGCACCATGATGTTAGAATACTTTTTACTGAAATGGTTGTATGAGGAAATGAGTGTTTTAGGAAATTTCTGACCTGCACACAAGTGTCAAACACTACACACTGATTCAGTGAAACAGAAGAGGGTGAGGCGAGGAAGAGAAAGGGGGCAAAAAAGAGGTGAAAGAAGGCGATCATACCCTGCTCCAGTCATGGTCTCCGTGTTGTTAATGGCCAGGCTGACTATCTCATTGACCTCCATTCTTCCTATCGGTGAAGTGCTCTTTTCACCATCGTAGTAACTCAGGTAGCCACCTTCTAGCGTGCACCAGCGTTGAACCATGTCTGCGACATAAAGACACCATCTTTCTAGTAGACTAAACAGGTCATAATGATGACAATGTTTGTCAGGTTGCAGTTTTAAAAATCAAGCTGCCAGAAAAGGCTCTTTAGGGCGACACATAAAACAGAAAGCTAGTTTATGAGTTGTGTAGTCAGGGCCATAATTTAATTCTTTAAATGTTTCCCTTGCTAAATATTAGTAGCTAATTTCTTTCCTTTACTTAGCTATTCCTCACCTGCCTTAATATTATCCCTCATCCTGTCAGGTAGAGAAACCACCAAAGTCTTCCTGCCAGTTTATAGCCCACTGTTCCCTAGTCTGGGTGTGCAACTGAACTAGAGTTCATACTCTTCCAAATAATCCCACTTTTTTATGGAACTGATTTTGAAGTCCAGTCAAAGTGTCCCAGTGTTCCAGCATGCTCGTCTAAGAAGTCACACACAGATTTGACCCCATGCACCCTACAGTCATTATCCTGACATGTGGAAGTGTCAGTGGTGCATTCTGCTGTGACAGAAAGCTCAAAAGGCATCACAATCTGTCAAATACACTAACAATCTGGTTTTATAACATGTACCATTCATCATGTGTAGTCATTTTTTAGTGATTTTGGATAGTAAAATACTAATGATTAGTAGCATAAGTGTAATTGAGGATTTTAAGATGTGTGGTCAGCCACTATATTACACTAATGCTGCTAAAACATGAAAAAGACAGACAGACAGATTCACACACACTTTGGAGCAATTTAGATTTGCCAATGGTGTTTTGTGTTATTCATTACAGTCTCCAGTTATTTGGTTTACTCTGGCAGTCCCCATGAGGTAGCTTGAGAGCCGTAACTTGATTCCGTATGTTGATGCATTTCCTTTTGAAACAAGAAGTCAGTGTAATAGGGTGTTAAAGTGCTTGTCTGATTTACACAACACCCAATATCGTTCAAGCCCCCCAAAGCACCCGGCAGCCTGTGCTGTTGTAGGTAGCATCGTTTTTAAAGTTGTGCATGTTTGAGCTGAGGTCTGCCATCAGTGCAACAGATAGTGAGAGTGCCGCTGCATCATCTGCATCATCATCAAGAGGCGTCTGACACATCTCAACTGTAAATAAAATAATATTATTTCCTTTTACTGATGGAGAAACTCTGACGGAGTATAAAGACAGAAACTCGATCATTTCTCGATCAGTCTGAGGTAGAAAATCATCCCAGCAATGGTAGAAGATGGTCACATAACCACCAACTTGCACAAATTCCACTATTCCACTTTTCAAGGTTTTTATCCGTCAACCAAGCAATAACTGAAAAGGGAATATTGGGTTGAATGATGTATAGCAAAAAAAAGCACCAAGAAACCATGTTTCTGCTAATGAGGTGCTACTGTAGAGCAAGAGAGCACAGTTAACTTTGGGGGGGAATAAAACACTACTGGTTAAGTCATTGAAAATGGGGGGGGGGGAGCAGACAAGTGCCTACAACATTAAAAGGAAATTATTCCTCCCAAAACAATTTCTGTCATTTCTTCTATCATATTGGTCTCAATAACAATTGCCTAGTGCACACAGCACAGTTTTCTGGTCGCCAAATAATTTTGGGGCTGGGGCTACTCTGCCATAGCTCTGCGACTACTAACCGAGCGCTCAGGCAACAAACACTCAGTGTAACCAGTTCAGTTGACAACCGAACATCAAGGCGCCAATATTTGTGGCAGCACGTCATAAAATAGCTACATTTCTGCACTGTAACTCCTGTTCTCTTTGCAGGACAGAAAATCTCGCTGCCCACGTCGCCACAACTGATGATTTCTCTCTTTTTTCGGTTTCCATACAAAATCGTGACAAAGTCACAAAACCATGATAGACAGCACTAGCATTTATTTTCTGGAGAAAGCAGGATTGGGGGATTGCTTCAGCAGAAATCTGTCCAGGAGACAGGTTGTGTAGTGTGCGCACATCATCCTTGAGAAATCATGACATGTGCATCCCTTCATCCAACAAAAAAAATGATCGATTAAAATCATGTAGCCTAAAAGGGGCATCAACTCTGAGAGGGTTGTGCAGTCTGGACTCGGTTTAAAGGAGATGTTCCAAAAGGTCTAATACAGCATTTATGGGCCTGTAGACTAGAAAAAATCCTTCAAGTTAAAATAAAAAAAATAAAAAAATAAAAAACCAAGCATCTTACAAGCATCAAGTTCAGCACAGCTACTCAGTTTTAGATTTCAAAGTCACACACAAACTCCCACTGCCATCTGTTAATTTCTGTTCTACATCAAACAGACCTCTTCTGTCATCAGACATGCATGTTCATTTATCAGGAATATGCTGATGATCCACTCCTGAATAGAGCCTAATGACACAGAGAGAAAGATGGTTTAATAAACTAGCGAGAAGGTGCTGACTGTCTTTCGAATGGTCCACTGGGAAGCATTTTTACACCCAGAGTTTTATGATTTTATCATAAACCAAATGCAAATGTTAACTGTACACACACACACAGCTCATCGCATCTCCTGTTGCTGTTAAGGAGCAGAGCCGCCTCCCACCCAGATGTATCAAAGCATCATAACATTAGCATGTTATGTAGTTTATTCTTAGGCTGAAAGACAGGGTGAGGAGGAGAGACACGGAGATGATGAACGAGAAAAAAACTCTACGAATGAGTGAGAAAGACAGAAAGAGAAGGAAGGACACAAAAGTGACTGGCACAACAAGTGATATTTAATAACGCTTCCTGAAGCAGAAGAAGAAAAGCATTCATCAGCAGCTCTGTGGTGCCACAAATTAACAGGTGCAGAGAAAGGAGGTGACAAAAGAAAAAGATTCCAAGTGATGACATTTTTGAAAGTGCCATACCTGTCACCAAAACAGGAACACAAACAGGCACATCCACACTCTTTCAATGAACGGAAATAGGTACACGCTCTCGTTTGCACTGTCTCGCATGCGCTCGTTTTGTATATGCCATACAAGGGACAGATGGTATTTCCTCTCAACAATCATTTCACATGGCTGTCTTTTGCTGCATCCCCATGTCGCAGCCTGTGGCGTGCGGTATTTATTTCATCACCTCATAGTCAGTATCCGTAAGCATCTCACACACTCGAAATGGCACCAGGACCAATTGAAAACAAAGGATGGATCAGTTCGCAGAAGTAGAATGTGGAGAACGCAACAGGCCACTGACAAAAATGAAGCATGGAAGAAGACAGAAGGTCGTTTTATTTTCGTTTGCACCGCAGATGTGCTAGGGATAAAAAATAAAATAAAAAAATAAAAAAATAAATAAAATTTAAAAAAATAATAATCACACATGCGATCTACAAGAAAGCCTACTGCGAAAAACATAATTACAAAATAAAAACTATGGAATATTATAGTGCAAGAGTATTGAACTAAAAATGATAAAAATCCATCCAGCAACAATGTCTAGAACGTATTGCTTACAAAGGGTCTAACTGAACTGTGACCATATTTTCATGCATAACCGTTAATGATTTGTTTATGGCCATAAATAAGACATCTGAAGGGACGGTTGTGTTTTGTTTCATAGTAGAACTTCATGTTATCACTTTTAGCTCCAGGGACTGTGACCAGACGTGATGCTGGTTTAGAATTTGATGAGGAGAATATTATGCTAATGCAGCGGTGGAAAGTAACGCAACTATACTTACTCAAGTGCTGTACTGCATTGCAGTTTTAGGCATTTATTTTATTTTTTGCACTTTATGCTACTTTATAGTAGCATAAATACTTTTATACTTTCATTTCAGAGGGAAATACTGTACATGAACATTTTGCACATTGGATAATATAAGAAGCTTTTACGCATACATCATGAAGTTATGGCATTTCTGGCTTCTGACATCTTGTGGGTATTCATCTCATATTTCAGATGTGTATGAATTTACAGCTCCACCAAAGAGTGATTTCTTTCCCTCTAAACTTCTCAGATGGTTTCATTTCAATAAATGTTCAAAAGATCCAATATCTCACCAAAAACCAAAGATTAGAAAAAAATCCAAAAACTGAAAAAAGTTCCTCTCTAATTTCCTCTCTCATTAATCATCTCACGACCTCTCAGATTTATGACGTCTCTGTATATAGAACTATATATAAAGTAGTTTAAACTGCAGCTCCACCTCCAGCAGCTACAACAGTAACACACTGCTGTGTACACACTGTTGATTCAGTATTAATAAACTAATTATGTCATATATAATAAGATATCAGTATAACATATCATACTTTAATACTTTAACTACATTTTTTCTGCTAATGCTTCTGTATTATTTTTACCAAGTAGGATTTCTCATGTAGGACTTTTACTTGCAATGGAGTATTTTTACATTGCTGAATTGCTACTTTTACTCAAGTAAAGGATCTGAATACTTCAACTACCATACTAATGTTGTTTTATTGTCTCCTTTTTAACACACACACAGTGCAGTCAATTTGCCATCAGAACAGAGAGTACATAAAATGAAAAATCTGTGTTAACTCTCCCATTGCAGACCTACACTCTTGCACACACTCTCGCACACACACACACTGTCTGCCAGGAAAGTAATGAGAACGAAGGCTTACACATGGGGATGGTGGTTCAATGTCAGTTAGAGTGGGATCTCAGATAAACAGTAGGACCCGTTTCAGTTGCATTCTAGCCTTTGCAGTGCCCAGGCGTTTGTTTTTGTGAAAACGTGCCGAAGTGCCTCATCCCTGGAAGAATGCACGCGAGTCTGGGGTGATGGTACATGATTAAATTCTGTATGGAAATTTGTAAAATTGCATCAGAAACTGAAATGTTGAAGAAAGGTTATGGACAATCTACTCCAACATCACCTGATCGTTTAACAAGTGAGCCCGGTTTCCTGAACAGAGTGACCACGGGAGATGAATTGTGGATGTTCGTGTACGATCCTGAGACAAAAAAAAAAAAAAAAGTGCTGAATGGCACACAGCAACATCACCTCACCCAAAGAGAGCTCACAATCAAATAAAAAAAATAAAAAATCAAGCCACTCTTCATGGTGTTTTTTGATGTCCATAAAGAATTCATACCAGGAGATCAAACAGTAAATGGGACATTTTACTTGGTAGCTCTTGAGCGTTTGAAGAAGAGGGTTTTGCATGCGTGCCGTCAGATCGCTTCTTCATGGATCCTCCATCATGATAATGCACAATGAAGTCACACTTCACTGGCTGGAAGAGAATTTTTAGCTGAAGGAAAAAAGCATTCCAGTTTTTCCACATCCACCCTATAGCCCTGATTGGCTCTGTGTCATTTGTTCTTGTTCCCCAAGATTAAAACACATCCTCACACGTAAGCCCTATGGAGTGCAGGAATTTCATTCTCATACATTCTGGATAGACCTTCTGTGTGTGTGTATATGAGATTGGATGCGCCACAAGACATCCTGTTGCAAACCCAGTGATAATTCCCAGTTAACTACAGATGCTGAAATATGACATTTTCCCCCATATGTTCATTGACTCTGCTATAGTAGTTTTCTCAAGTACTTGGTTCAGATCCCTATTTTTTGTAGACTGCAAGTAAATGACCCAAAACCTTCAAACTTACAGAAATTTATTAGTGGTACCATTGTAGGGGGAAAAATGATATCTTAAAGAATTTTTGGTGTATGTCTGTGTTGTGCCCTTTCTTTGATTTTGCCTCCTTTCTTTGTACTCCTCACCGCTGCACTTACCAGTCAAATCTAAATAGCACTGCTGCCAACAGGAATGCAATTACCATATAAGTTTAGTAATTAAAAGCCTGAACTGATTTTGTGTGATAACAGAAGAGTTATCACCTCTTGTGCTCATTTTAGGTCTGTGCAGTTCTACACACCAATGTGAGAGGGGATCAGAGAGAAAGAGGCACGCTGGGTAATCAGAAGGTTACCAGGGTGTGAATGACAGTTTGATAAGAGTGTAGAGAAGTTTGATTTCACTCTGCTGGCATCAATTCTCAGGTTCAGTGCTATTTCGAGTCCATTCTAGCAAATCACATCCTGCAAACATGAGTGCTCTGTGACGGCACAAAGCAGCCTCTTTCTGATAACCGCTGGTGGCTGTTTCAATGGATTTGCTTATGTATATATTGTAAAAAAAAATAAAAATAAAACCATAAACATGTTTATAGGAAATTTATATAGATATGTCTCCTCTGACTGTTACAAAGTGCCAATACTGGGGAGCTAAAATGTTAGATAAATGTCTCTACAGAAAACATCAGATCAACAATCCCATTTTTAGATGAATTGGTTTATATAGATGTACAATATAAATCCCTGTGCAATTGGTTACTACAACAAAAAAACAAAATATTGCATTTGATTGCAGTCTGGACTGCTTTCTGTGCCATCATGTTAATTAAGCAATATCGCAGAGGCAAGAGTGTGGACATGTTGAACTTCAGCACAGCTGTGATTTGGCCATAGTTAAATCATAGCCATGCCAATATTTTGTGCAAGACTGTGAGTGATATTGCTTTTATACAACGGTTCTATAAACAAAAAAATCAATAATCAAGTAACATCTTCGCTACAGTACGTTTAAGAAGCCACGCTCAATTTATAGCAGATCGCCTAGCTAGCTGTATTAATAGTCTCTAAACGATTAAAGCAAATATAAACACTCTTGAAACACCGCTTGACCGAACAAATTAGTGGACCAGAACTAACTGTTGGATCATTTGCAATAACGATGTATAAGATTTTCCTCATCATTCCTGCACCTGATCTGTGCTGGTCCTGTGGGGGTCCTGACCATTAGAGAAGAGTAAAGGGGACTAAAAGTATGTAGAGAAACAGATGGACTACAGTGCAGCTATATGGTAAGAGGAACTGAGAAAATGGATAATGAGTGTAGAGAAAACGAGGAGGTCAGAATGTTATGCCTGATCGTTGTACATGTGACAAATAAAAGCTTCTTCCTCTTCTAAATTAATTATAATATATGTAAGCTGTCCAGCTGGCAGTATAGGATTTCAGTAGCAAGTTTGTTTCTAATCAACTAGGGCTGCAGTGGTATAGAAACTTCTTTACCACTGTATTCAATGCATACCACCTCAAGAGGTTTGCCGTAATAATGCTACCAAACCAAAAAGGGAGATGTTACACATTATCATTTATAAACATTGGTATAGTGTAATGTGCTTTCCCCCTTGTCACACGATAAACTGCCAGTCAGGGAGGGCGAAGCCATCGCGTGCTTCCGCCGATACACATGATGCAAGCCGCCGCCTCTTTTCGAGCTGCTGTTCATGCAACTTTCGGTGTAACCCACCTCTTGTATGCATGAGCTTACAGACACCCGTGATTGGACAGTGTCACGCTGATTGACATGGAGGGAGAACGTATGCTGCCCCTCCCACCCTGAGAGCACGGCCAATCTCGCTCTCTGAGCTCCCAGCTACGGGCAGCTATAGCATCACCTGGATTCGAACTAGCGATCTCCGGATGATAGTTCCAGCAATGAACTTTCTGCCACGCACTCACTGACAGCATCCCAATTAGTTTATTTAGTAGCCACCAACCCTGTAAATCCAGGTCTCACAATTTACCAGTGTTCTCATCATGCATGGCAGGAACTCACCTCAAAGTATGTGGTTGCTACCCACAGGGAAATTTAAATAAAGAAGTGCTAGATCCAATGGACTTCATCCAGTCTTTTTGGCTGTTGCAATAGACAGAGGTTATCGTACATTGAACAATTTCCACCATAACATTATCCGTTGATGGTTGTAGCTGCTTACTAAAGTTGGCTCTATATCAAACATAACCCTAACTAGGATAAAATTAATACTGATCAGTTCTTACTAAGGCCCTACCAAAGTAACAGTAAAATTTGCTTCATTTCCCAGATCTACCGTCCCAAAGAACACATCATTTCACAACAGATATTAAATAACACTTACTCTGGCGCTCTGCTGCCATTTCAGTTGCTGCATTAGCCTGGTATTTTCTCCAAATATCCAATTAAAACACAGAACTCCTAAATTCAGATTTTCACTGCATGTCATGGCTAAAATTAATTACACAGAGAAAGACTGATTTCACAGCCTGTGACGCAACTTTCATGCCCATAAATTTGGTAGGACCCGACTTATTACTAACACAATGATCATGAAAATCTCCATAGTATACTGGTAAATAGACTCTACCTTTTCCCAATTGGTTAAATGCAGACAGAATCATTAGCATAAAGCTGAGCTGCTCAACTTTTTCCACTACCACTTTCATTCTGCTGAATTGAATAAATGCACCACAGACACAAACCTGCAAGTGGACACATTTTTTGAGACTTTTTCTCTAATAAGCCACTCTGGTCAATGTGCTGCAAAGCCCAGCTCAAAATGCATATTTGTTGATTACAAAGCAGTAGTGGGCCTCATCAGAAAAACAATGACAAACCAGCATGTGGAGTTGTGGTGATAGAACTTGAGGACTAGTAAACAAAGTTTACAAACATGCACTACTGACTTTGAGGAGGTGATTCATTTCCCTGTTAATGAGACTAAACCTCTTTTATCACTACACAACACAATGGGACAACAGACAACAACCCTGAAGGGTTTCTCTCCCATTTACCAAGACCCTTCTTCATAAATCTGTCAAGCCTAGAGCATTTAGATGACCACTTAAACCTTTCGCAGAGGCTCTTTTCCCCTTATGCCATCTGACATAAAGTGGATTGGACCAAGTGGACCACTATAAACCATTAAACCGTGATCGAAGCACTTTTATCAGTCCCCAACCGTAACAGTGACTGGAGCTCACAACATACAACATACAGCTCTTTTAACAATACTGTCATAAAGCAGCTTTACAGAAATCTGGATGTAGATTTAGCTCCTTAATGAAAAAGGAAGAAGAAACAAGACTCAAAAGGGAACTCATCATCATCTGACACTGGATAGAGGGATTATAAATAATTACTTTTACATAATTGTATACTATACAGTCAATCAGCAATACATGTGTTAAAAGGATGTTCAGAATCATGAGCATAGATGCAGCATCCAGGTGAGAAGCAGGTGAGAGACCTGGGCATAAAGCTCAGTCTTGGGCTATTCATGTGGGAGCATCCATAGGAAAAGAAAGCACCAAAGCAGAGCATCTGGATGAATCAGGCAGCAGGATCCACAGGAGTAGCAGTCTGTCAGTATCAGGCAGGAGGAGTCAATATAGTTTTCTCATCTCTTGCACATGTGTTCTAGCCGTACAAATCTTAACATATGTCAAGTAGGCAACCCTTATTGTCTTTTGTAGGAGGTATAAATGTTTTTTAAAAAAAAGTAAATCGATTGAGATGTCAGTATTCAACTACAAAAATCTATTTGAGTGTAGTAGAACCCCCTTAATAGTCTTAAACTATGGTGGACACATATTGGGTAATGGTAGTATTGTTAATTAATCCCAATTTACCTCGCAAGTGACAATACATGCAGCATGCAGCAATCGCTCCTGGTTCTTTCTAGATCTTGCTGTGTTTGCATGGAGCATTCACTCATTCATTCATCCCTCCCTTCATTCCTTCCCAATTTCACCCAGTTTGGTCTTACTGATTCCTACCTGTGAGCTAAAACATCCTCCTATTCCACAACGGCTACCAGCCTGGGAACATGAAGACTATCACGTTCTTCCTCTGAAGCCCACCCAAGCCGACCTCTGCATCTTTAACCATCTCCTCTATCTGCCCTCTTCTGCGCAGTTATGCTCACAGACATCTACAATTAGCTTTCAATTTTGCCACCGCTGGCTCACAGACAGGATTCAAACTCACGATCTCTTGACGACAAGACGACCGCTTTCCTGCTGCAACGCTCAACTTTGTGGAGCAGAAATATGTGTATTTTTTTTTTATTTGAAATATCTTATTATTTTACCTGATCCTAGATCACATGCTTCCACAGTAGGATGACAGGCTGAAAGATTAAGTTAAAATTCAGGACAGCTTTTGCTGTGCATTTTCTTATTATCCATTATTTCTCTATATTACATCAGTCAACCACAAACATGGGCACCGCCACTGACAGGAGGAACATTTATTGCAGTTGAGAAGTGACACTGGATTAAATATCCTTTCGCCCCCCTCTCTTAGCTGTTAACTGAAGATCCATTCGTTAACTCTTACGGACGACCGATTAATACAATTAAGCAGAAGTAACAGTTCTACAGGAAAGGGTGATATCTCATCATACAACTGCAGTATATATATGCACGTATATGGAAGGGATGACAACGATGAACTTATCCACTGGATATAAAAAAGTCTCTCTGTGATGTAAACATTTGAAACCAAGATACATCATGTCAGATCATTTCCCCCCTTCTGGGTGTTGTATAGCAACCACAGACTTATTATAGCCACTGTATTACTTGACTTGATAAGGACAATATTCTGAAACACACTTAAGTCTAAACCATATGAAATCTTGTGGTGAATGAATAACAAACCACTTGCATTGCATTTCCATTATTTTCAGACATCCGGGGGAAATATCAGCCACCATTACGTTTCAAAGCTACATACCCCCCACCCACCCCCACCCAAAACAAAAAGAAAAACAAAAACATTTTAACTCTAAGAGACTACATGGGAATTCTACAACCGATATAAAAAATACATGCAAAGTAGAGCATCAAAACACTTGTATACCCCAGTGTATGCTTAAAATACACCTAATTCAATATTTAAACAGATCAAGCTTACAGAGACTTTCTTTGCTGAAGGCTCAATCAGAGAGAGCATGGCATGCGTCAAATGGGGTCCATTCAGACAGGAAATGCCTCTGCTTAAAAGCACAAAGCACTAGCAGAGTCGGTCAATGAGAACATCGCTTCCTTTTATGTTATTTTTGATGTGTGTGCATGTTTTTGCGTGCTCGTGTGTGTGTGTCTGTGTGCAAGCACTGCACCCGCATGTGTGCATGTTCGAAAAATGCTGCATGATTTATAAGGGGGCAGATGTGGCTGCTTTCACTTCATCCAAAATAGAGCACTGGAACAGCACTTTACAGGCTTTTGGGTTTAGCAAAAGCCTGTTGGCAGCAACACACACACACGCACACACAATTTAAATCCATTAAATAATCAATAAACAGATGTTGTACATGACTAAGATAATAGTAGCAACTAGTGCCCTTGATACAAAAGTATGAACTCCATTCAACAGAAGGTTGGGAAAAAATATCTATAAAAAATAAAATCAAATGAAATTTTCATCGCAAAATATTAAAACTTTTTTTTTTTTTTTTTTTGCCCATTTTCAAGAAGGTTGCCAATCCATACAGATACGTCACATGGCACACACAAGGCTATGGGCAATCAAATTCGAATGTAAGGTAAAACAAACTAATAAAACAGTCTTGCGGTTTATGTACAAGCTTGCGAACTTCAACAGGCAGCCCCACCTGAGCGAGCTCAGAGACATCAGACACGCTGATCCGAGCCTGAAAGAATCCATGTGGAAGAAAAGAAAGAGGGGGTGTATGATTAGATGTGAGGCGGACAGACGAAAATCACAGGGAACGAAGCTGCTAGAACTGTGACCTTGCAAAGTACTGAAGAACAGAACACTGAGAACAAAGGGAAGAGAAGAGGAAAGAGAGAGGGGGCGTGACAGAGCAAGAGCTAGAGCGAGAGATTGGGGATAAACTAATCAGAAATTAGAGGTTTCACTTCCAAACCTGTCACTCATTTTAGACAGCGTGTCTCGACGTGCTGGTGTGCTCGCAAGTGTGAGTGCGTGTTTAAGAAGGAGGACATGCACGCACTCGCACACGCACGTACGCACACGTACAATATGGATTCAACCACTTACACTCTTATTCAAGAAGCAAAAAATAAAAATAGGACAAAATAGGAAGCAATTTACAAAACCTAACTAGGAAGAAGCCACATATTGTACTGCTGACCTTTTAATATCTTGTGAAGGAGACCTTAAATCTGTATCTGTTGTTATGTTGTTGTTTTTTTTCACTCTCTATTTGGAGGAGGGAGGGGGGGGGGTTGACTTCAAGAAAACTGGAAGTCTTCTGAAAACATGTCTTTACTAAAATCCTCAAAGTGCTTATTAATTATTAAGAACAGGTTTTATGCATAGAGTTTCAAACCATTAGTGAAAAAGGCTTTGAAGCAACCTGGGTGAACTGGTTTCTAAAGAATAAATAAATAAATAAATAAATAAATAAATCTCTGTTGGAAATGTGAGGCAGCACTTCTGCTTGGATTAGGAAGTTGAATTGCGCTGTTTAAATAGTGCCTTTGAAATTGTCAGTGGAAGCACTACACTTAAGCTGCCAGTACAGTTAGTCTTGATTGCGTGTTTATAATAGATGAAATAACAAGCGGTTTATCGGCCATGCCGTTTACACAGCCAGCATGGAGGTTTTAATCCGAGCCACTTGAAAAGGCCAACGTGAACAAGGAGAGGACAATAAGAAAGACAGAGAGAGAGAAAGAACACCATATTATAGTTCATTGTACGCAGGAACAAATGTCCTCTTCAGGCTTTTTTTTTTTAAATAACTTGTGCCTCATTTACAGAATATTATGCCACTGTTCTGATGCGTACACAAATGCAATCTTTCTAGCTCAAGGGGATTCAACAAAAATTTCTGACGCTACCTTTAAATGCGGCGCAGTGGATAG
>JAOTRJ010000045.1:8494285-8507392 GCA_028564905.1 Leptodoras praelongus | reverse complement strand
GTTGCCGGCTGGGCACCGGCTCCCCCGTGACCCCGTAACTGGGAATAAGCGGTACAGATAATGACTGACTGACTTTTGTGATGACGTTTCACAGCCTTGCTCTTTTTTTTCTTTTTTCTTTTTTAATTAGTGTGTTATTGTAATGTGAAACCAGATCAGATACAGACTAACACATGAGAAAGCAAGTGTTCAAATAATGTTTTCCGTGTGCAATAACAAAAGTGCGTCCTGGCTGTAGGTATCTGGAGAGCTGTAATGTTCCAAACACAGTAAAAAGGAAGTGTGGCTCCTCTTCATGTACCGCATCCTCCACTTCTGATGACGATAAGCAGCAAGACACCCCCAGCAACCCTAAAGGTAATCGGCATTTATCATCCAGTGACCTGCCTCACACTGTGGCTTGAAAGAGTAAAACACAAATGGTGTTTGATAGCATTTCTTGGAATAATTTGAAGTTTTGTGTGTGTGTGCGTGTGTGTGTGTGTGGGTGGGTTGGTGTGGGTGTGCTCTAGGTCCATCAGTAGCTCTGGTTAGCGAGAGTACATCATTGCCAGCCCTTACTTTACACAGTAAGGCAGAGAGTGTAGCATCAGTAACATCCCAGTGCAGTTTCAGCAGTACCATTGTCCATGTGGGAGACAAGAAACCCCCAGAGTCAGGTGAGCAGGTTTATTGTACATTATTATGTGCGTGACCGTGCCATTCAGTCAAGTCAGTGCTGTGCAAAAGTCTTAGTCACCCTAATGTTTTTTTTCTGCGTTATTGAGTCAGTACAAAAAGATTTAAAATTCCTGATGGTTACTTTGACACCAAAAAAAATGAAATGTTCACAAAAATGTTTGTATGTCAGCAACAAAAGCAGCACATTACATAACGGAGCATGAATGGGTCTGTGTGGGTTTTTGGGTTTTGTCTGCGCAAAAAAACAAGTGTGACAGCCAAAGTCTCCTGAAGAGCTGTTGCAGATTCTCCAAGACACTCAGTAAAACATAAAGACTAAATTCCTTATAAAGGTTCACATTTACCTGGGAACACCGTTTTAGAAAAAAAAAGCACACCAAATATTGACTTCCTTTAGTTTATTACTGTTTACTGTATTTTATAGTGTTTTCTTTCATTGTGTATAGTGTATTTTTATTATTGTTGAAGGCATCTTTGCTTTACAGCTGGGAAGTTTAACTGAGCGTCTTGGAGAACCTGCCACAGCTCTTCTGGAGACTTTGGCGGTCACACTTGCTTCTTTTTCTGCCTGTAAAACCCAGCAGTAAAACCCTTCATTATGTTGTTGGTCTGAAAAGGGCTCTGTTATGTAATGCGCTGCTATTGTTACTGACATACAAACATTTGGGTGTGACGTTTCATTTTTTGTTGGAAAAGTAACATTTGTACTGACGCAATAATGCAGAACTCAATAATCATTATTAAATAAAAAATGGAAAAAAAACAATAAGGTGCCTAAGACAATAGGTTGACTAAATCCATGTGAGTGCATGCAGGATAACCAGATTAACGCAGTGCCTCTGTGTGGTGCAGTACAGATGTATAGTGTGGGAAGTATAGCACCATGTGACACTGTGGGGAACTACTGAATAAACAAACTCACACTGTATCTCAAATCACATTCTAATATACTAACACTATTACCATTATTTCTTGACTTTTAACATTAAACCTTAAACCTCATCTGTTGAACCTTTATAATCTGACTTGGAAACCAGATGGACAGAGACGACGTGGCTCTGAAGTGCCATCTAGTGGACACCACTTTTAATCCAGCATATTTACCTAAGATACGAGCATGTGAACAATGTCACTGGCCTAGCAGCTAGGCACATGCAGGTACACGTGGTGAAAGCGAAACATCTGTGCACCTTTTATAGGTTTGTTTAATAGACTTTTCTTCTCTTTCTCTTTCTCAGATATTGTAATGGAGGAAGCCCCTACACCTCCTATACCTACTCCTCTTGTCCTTCATACTCTTCCTCCTCCTCCTCCTCCACCACCTCCTCCTCCTGCCGTTGCAGCTGCTCCTTCGCTGCCCCCTCCCCCATCTCCGCCCAGCCCTGTTGTTACAACCGAGAGAGATGGAGGGCGGAGAGCAGGAGGAACTGCAGGAGTAGCAGCACCAGCAGCAGCCGGAGGAAGTGGAGGAGGAAGGCTAGGACTGACCAAAGAGGTGCTTTCTGCACATACCCAGCAAGAGGAGCAGAACTTCATGTGCCGGTTTAGAGATCTGAGTCAGCTCAGAGTGTTCGACCCAGCTTCAGTACTTCGACGGCATACCACCACACCAATCACTAGAGGTAGGGTTATAAGTGTACATGCACACAAGTGTGTAAGTAAACAGATAAAGACAAGTGGGATTTACCCAGACTTGTATCTCTTCTCTGTCTCGTCTTTTTTGTATGTATTTTTAGTTAAAGCAATGCCATTCAAGTTATTTACTGAGAAGAAATGCGTTGATTATCAGCTATTCTGATAGATAGATATTCTGCAGATTTCTTTACTGCCACTGAAGTGCACTGCCACACATCACAAGCACTGACGCAAAGAACAGCAGGGGATGGAGAGGAAAGCGTACCAGATTATTAGTTCAGATTCCAACAGAGAGGTTTACTGGCTCTACTTCCTGGAGCGTTTCTGTTCAGCATGCTCTTTAGTCAGTAACAAGATCATTGAAATGAAAATCCTGGTAAATAATTTTGGTTTTCACTTCATGGTCACATGGCTGAATGGCATGATCCCTGATGCTGCAGTGTATAAGTGTATGCTGTGTATATTTAAACAGATTTGGTTACATAAGAAGAGGAACCTTTGTATTCAAAACGCATAGGCATATAGCCAGTGGTAAATAACAGCTTTAATGCATCACGCTGGGGAAGGTACAATTTTGGAATTCCAACAAACATTAAGGGTTCGACAGGACCGGAGCAAAGGTGGAATGCAAGAATGTAGGCCCTTGAGTGGTGTTCATCCTATTACCCGAGTTTGAATCCTGATGAAGCCAGAGCAATCCATGGCCATGGTTGTGCTGTCTGATGTCCATGGCATTACTCTCTCCCTTATTTACCAGAGTGACGCTAACTAATTCTGGACATCTGTGAGCTCATTTGTCACTTTCCTCCATGTGTTTTTAGCTGCCCTGTGACATTACATGTGCAGCAGTTTGCAAAAGATGTAGTGACTTGTTTCATGTGTCTCAGATGAAGCGTGTGGTAGCCTTCACCCTTCCTAGATAGTAGGGAAGAATTGGCAAATGATCAAGGGAGAAAAATAATGTTAGAAAAAGATTAATTCAAGAAAGCCAAATATAAGTGTGAGAAAGTTATTGGAGTAAATCATCAAAGGAGCCAACACCCTCGCCTACCCGTGTCCTCTCCACACATAATGATTTTGTTACAGATTCGTAAACCAGATGGCCATTCATGTGTCCAGTCTATCGTCTGTTCACTACACCCTCTGTTCCAGCCCTGTGCCTGTAGGAATGCGTCTTCACCACTCACCATCACAGAGCAAGACGTGACATTCGGTTTAATTTGGGACCCTTAAGCACTGTGCTGGTCAGCTCTCCTCTGTCTTTGTTGATATACATAACTGAACTTTAGAACCAGTCCTGTTGCTGTATGCCTTAAGACATAGACTGATTTTCCAGTCCTCAAAAAAGCAAAGATGAAAGAAACTGGCTTTAATTACAGACCAGTGGCTGTCACCCCTTTTAGTTAACTAATGGATGTAGTCAACATCTAACTTTACTTTCTAAGAAAGCATCTGAACTCCCCAGGTACATATGCCATGATTTTCTATTTCTGTTCAGCCTTCAACACCATCATTACTGCGCTGATAACTCTTCTGTCAATAAGACTCAGCTAAGGGTCTACAGTATTTCTTGTGGTAGCTGGCTATAAGTTCTTCACCTACTCTACATACAGGTGCAATTCTACAAGAATCATCACCTGCTGGCACCTGCTTTGGTGCGGGGATCTTGACGGGATCTTGGCGGGAATGTTGCACAGTCCTCATGCTAATGTTTGTCGAGACCCTGCCATCACGTGAAATGATTATTGCCATGTATTACTGGTCACGTTCACCCAGAGTCTTTTTATGGCCACAATGGTGTCGTAAGTGCTCAAACATAAAAATCCAAACTTCTGCCTCTGAAGTGCTGTGATCCATCTCATGAGCTCCAACTATTAACCTGCAATGATAATTGCAAAATCATAAATTGCCATTCTCGTGGTAGAAACAACTCTAGAAGCTTCCATAGTCTATCTCTTTATGTACACAACTGGCAGGTGCAACCAATGATATGCATAGGTGGCATTGCTATGTATTTTGCATATGCTCCTGTACCAGTTTTTCTGGCCCTTCAGTGTACTTGATAGTTATATTTGCATTAGCTGCTGAAGGAAACCGTATGTTATTTGTTCTTTCATATGCCATTTTGGAAAAAATGTCTATAAAAAACATTCTCTCTCTCTCTCTCTCTCTCTCAGGTGCACGCTGTTCACGTGATTACCCTGCAATGAGCAACAGCGGTCGTCGTCGTGGTAGAGGTGGTAAGAGGTTGAAACATCAGGAGACCTCTGAGCAGGGGAGCTCTTTAGGTCCATCAGGCCCAACAGGAAGCATCTCCACAGGGGCTACTGCACAAGAGGGAGCACCTAACCCTTCCTTCCCTCTGGCTCCTCCAACAACCTCATCTTCTTGGCCCCCTTCAGTGGGCTCCCAGAATAGCCTGCCCTCTGTGCCCTATCCACCAGGCATGCTGCCCCTTTATCCACTCTACCCACCCCTCTCTCACCCCATCACTGACCCCTCCATGCATACTGGCCTTCGCTTTCCCATTCAGACTCCTCAAGTGGCGCCTCCCCTGGTGCCCCCCATGATGGCGTTGGTACTTCCCAACTACATGTTTCCACACATTGGCACAACCATGTCCCAGCCTGGAACTGCAACTATGTCTCAGCCCTTCTACAACCCCAATGTGGCTTTTCAGTACCCCACAGCCAGCACTGCGCCTCCAGCACCCACTCAGACAGTACCCCCAGCCCCAAGAAACCCATCCCGCTGTAGCACACCTCAGTCCTGCAGCCAGAGGGAAGGAGGGATGGACAGAGAAGGGACAGAGTCACCCCTTTTCCAATCCCGTTGCTCCTCCCCTCTGAATTTGCTTCAGCTGGAGGAATCACCGTCCAATAGGCTTGAAGCAGTAACAGCCTTGGCCTCTGGGCAACAGGCCACGCCTCCTGCCGGTGGACAAGGAGGCGGAGTTGGGGGCCCGGCAGCAGCCAATCAGAGAAGTGCAGCAGCAGACTCCAAAGAGAATGAAAATGTGAGGAGTTACATTGTTTTTGGAATACATATAAACTGTGTGAAAATAGAAACTTATGTGTCCTAAGAGAGTAAGAAGGAATTACTCAGAATTACCCATCCTAGCTTAAAAGAGAAGAGTTTGCTCTTCCTTTTCAGTTACTTCCAGCCATGTAGTAGTTTATCTCAATGGAACCTATTCCTCTTCCCAGGGAGAAGCCAATGAATCAAATCAGGATGCCATGTCCTCCTCCAGTGATATGCTCGACCTGCTGCTGCAGGAGGACTCGCGATCCGGCACAGGCTCAGCCGCTTCAGGCTCTGGGTCCTCAGGCACAAGGTCCTCAGGATCTGGCTCAGGTTCCTCAGGGTCTGGCTCCAATGGATGCAGCAGCTCTGGGAGTGGAACAAGTACGTAGTGGTTGAAAATAAAAGTGATTGTCTAAAAGTTATTGGAGTTATAGATGTAGTTTTTTTCCTATACATTGATGTTATTACATCTCCAAATACAACTCACTATAGCTTAATATGTTTTACTGTGGTACCATATAGTAGTGATGAGTGAGGTCTAAACCATGCTCCAACCATGAATTTACTCTGGTACTTCAGGGTAACTATGAGCAGAAAATATTCATTCATTAATTATTTATGACTCTACTTGCTATATGAGTGAAGAACACGTATTGGGTTGATGCTTCAAAAAAAGCTTGCTCAGTAAAGATACTGCCTGTCATTTCTTATGTGATGCTATGGCCATGGGGATATTGGTACCAACACATTTTTGTGTGTGTGATGAAGGCTGTATTCAACAATTAAATAAGTTCTCCTTTCACAAAAACAGTTCTCACTGTACTAATGCTGCTACACATGGGAATGACTTGGTGTCTTGCTTGCCCTACAGGAAGCAGCCAGAGCAGCCACACGAGCAAATACTTTGGGAGCATAGACTCGTCTGAGAACGACCACTCTCGTAAGCAGACAGCAGGGGGCAATGGAGAAGCCCAGTTCATTAAGTGTGTACTGCAGGATCCTATCTGGCTGCTTATGGCCAACACAGATGAGAAGATCATGATGACCTATCAACTGCCCATCAGGTTAAATAAATATAATACATAAACTGACACATATCAAAGTTAATGGAAATTCATTCAGAATACAAAAACCTGTTTTTCGATTTGACTTAATTGAATGTGTGTGTGTGTGTGTGTGACAGAGACAGACAGACTGTACTGAGTGAGGACAGTGTTGCTTTGAGAGCCATGCAGAAGCATCAGCCTCGTTTTACTGAGGACCAGAAGCGGGAGCTGAGTCAGGTCCACCCCTGGATCCGCACAGGACGCCTGCCACGTGCTATTAATATATCTGTGAGTATCTATCAAGAAGTCTGTTCTGGGAAAATCTTTTTATTTTACATTAGCACATCTCTCATCACGTTAGAAATCTGAGAGTCAGTTAGTCTGTGAAGCTTGTAAACACACCGCAGAGAAGAGCCTTATGGATATACAGAAGCTGCTCATTCAAAAAAAAAAAAGTAATGATTTCATTGGAATACTATATGTAATGAATAACACACACCAGGGCATGATGTGTTAGGAAAATAATCAAAGTCAAGCTGGTGTGATGTCCAATATGAAGCAGAGGGACTGTTGTCAGCCTCAAATTGATTATTTAGCTTGTAGCTTGTTAAAATGGTTAGGTAAGGTTAATGGTTAGTGGTTAAGGTTAGTTCCTGTTTTGATTTTACATTATATGAGGTATGAATAGTCAATCCCTCAAAAGTTATAATTTTTTCTTTCTCTTGGAATTAAAAAGACAAAAATAAAGCTTTTTGTATTAGTCCTTTGTTCTAAAGTCTTTCCAGAAAACTCTTTCCGTGAATATTAGACATATTTACTTACAGAAACCTTGATTGAATTAACAGTTCTTTTGTTAAGTAACAATGCATTTTTATGACCACATTTACTATTGGCTTTAGATTTGTAGATCTGCCACACAAGTCCATGCACGTTCAGACACTTGCGTTAATATAAACTGATTTGACCAATCAGAGTTGAGAATTTAACAGCCATGTGGTATGAGCATCATAATATAATGTAATGGTTAATAATGACAACACTTATGATGCTGGATTGTTATGATGATGTTGAAACATTTCCAAGATTTGTTTCTGACCACAGTATTGTTCCAGTATAGGGACAGCAGTATTTAACCTTTATACACCAAGAGAATTTTAGAATACTGCAGCAAGTCGCTGAGAACAGCAGAGACTCCTTTGTGTTTGTTATCCTCTAAAGAAACACCTCTAGCAAGAAAACAAAAGAAAAATAACAATTAGAAGTTCGTTTGGTTTGAAAGGGCATGAATTGTATTGTATTTTAATATGATATAAAATCTAGATTCATAACATCTACAAATATCAAAATGCATAGATTTCTATACACCCTAAACCTCATTTCCATAGGCAGGTCCAGTATGGACTGAACAACAATGCAGCTGTATTTAGTACTTTTTATATCTTTTTAATGTGTTTAAGTAGTTTTATTACTTATTTTGTAAGTAATTCAATATCAAATTATTTATAAAACGTATCACAAGAAATCACTGACAGGAAAAATCAGCAGCAAGACGACAAGAAATAATGATTTTCCATGCTAGGAAACAAACAGATTATTATTTGTGTGTGTGTGTGTGTTGTGCATGTTGCGCATAAAGTATTAATGTTACCTCTAAAAGAGGTTAAATTGTTAAATATGATAACACTATACTAATATCCAACATCATAATGCTAAAGTCTGAATATATAATTAGCTTTTTAATTACTGCTGCATTGTACTATTGTACCGACTTGAGTGTTAATAGGCTCATAGCTGTCAGCGAGTGTATCCTCAACCCCCAGCACGCAGCACAGTAAATCTGTACTGTCTTTGCCTTTCGTTGCAGGGGTGTGTGGGCTGCAAGTCTCCTCCTTTAGTGCCTCCCGCTGCCCCCTTTGATGTAGAGATCCATGACATGGAGCTGTGCAGCGTGCTGGACGTGACAGAAGATGGCGCCACCGGCGAGAAACGCATGCAGCCCGACACAGCCATGGATGACCGAGAGGCAGAGGGAGAGGCACAGCATCGAATAGATGAAGACGAGGACGAGAAAGGACAAGCTAGAATGACGAGGCAGGTCAGCGACCAGGAAATGGTAGCTGATGAACAGGAAGTTACCTCACAAATGGAGGAGGAGGAGGACGGAAAAGGAGGCCATGTGACCGATATGAGACACTGATCTGATCTGACTCTGATTTGTGGGGAAAATGAACTCATCCTCACAGCTGATGGTGGCAGCAGTGCGATAATGATGGAAAAAAAAGACTGGCACTAACAGCCAAGAGTACTGACTTTTGGGCACAACTTTTCTTTTTCAGCAAAGATGTAAATGTAAACTAGTACAGTAAGTTGTGAAGTTTACTAATGACACTGTGGAGAATGGAATTATGTTTTTAGGCTCTGAGACTAAAGTGACACTCTGATTCGTTTTTATACAAGTAAAAAAAAAAACCGTATTTATTTGTCTAGCTGAATGCAGGTGAGTCGTGTGAGTAAAGCTGTGAAGGCTGACAGATGATGAATGTGAGATAACAAGAGGCCACTTTACTGTAAGACTGTGACACCACTGCTCTGCACACTGCTCCGGTTCATTGTGGTTGGTTCGATTTGTTAGTTAGATCCTTTCCGTTGGTCCGTTCAGCTCCGGCTTTGAGAACCCGCAGGACTGTGTATTGTTGCTCTGAGCAGCCCTGTTAGAATGATTACAGTGTTACTAATACTTAGCTGTAAGTAGATTTCTATGTAGTAATACATAAAAACATGCGTGAACATATGCAGGCTTTGGGACAGTATCACTGCCTTTCGCAGATGTTTGATCTGCAGTTTACATGTGCGTTTAGACCAAATTTCACAGGTTGATTTATTTTTTTGGAGGTCCATTAGTATTTTTATACATTACTGGTGTCATTTCTGTCCAGAGATTTGTACTTGTACTATCTGAAGTGTGTGTTTAATCCGCATGAATTATTCTGACCAGTGATCGCTTCACATTTATTTTTTATCATCCATATACAAAGCGAAAGGCCTTGCAGCAAGTGGCATCATCAGTAACGGAGGTGCATGATGGGTAGGAGAACGTCTGAGCATGGTGGACAGTCATAGAGCATCGAAAAAACACACATCGGTTCCTGTGTGGTCCCATTTTCACTACAGTGTCTGGCCTTAGTTATATGTGCTTGGCAATCAGAGAGGAAAATGATAGGCTTAGTAAACACCAGTAACTGTAAAGAGTGCTTAGGACAAGGCAGACAATCTTTAACATCCTTCTCTTTTCTGTGTCTTTTCTGTTTTAATCATGTCGTACTCCGCTTTAGTGGTCTTGAGTGGTTTCTAAGTATTTTTGTGAATTTATTTGTATGAAAAAAAAATTACGAAATAAAATTAAAATCTTTCGCACTTTTATAGCATGATGACATTATTCTATACAAATGCCCTGGTTATGTTTTTCAGCAGGTTGGATGATGATCGGGAAAAAACGGCTTCAGCGTGGAAGTTAAATGTTTTTATTTTAATTGTTGTCCTAAACCTCAGTCTTTTCTAGGTTGAGGCAGGAATGTGGCCTGAGCCTTAAAAAAGTCCTGACGTGGCCACACTGGTTTTTCCAGGCACAAACATCGTGGCATGAGCAACACATATATATATATACACACACACACACACACACACACACAGACTGGCCTTGCATTCACATTTCATTTTTGTACAATGCGTGCATGAAGAGAGACACATAAATACGAAAAGGACTGTTTAAAAGACAGACAGGTCAAAAAGGCAAGTTTAATATAAGAAGATATTTGCTCTGCCTGTGGTCATAGTGTGTATTTTTCTGCCCAACTTGAACACATCAGACGCATACAGGTCTCAGGATCTTGACTGAAAATAGCTCAGTCGTTCCTAACGTGAATGGATGAAATGAATGGACAGAAAAGGATTAAACCATCAGTTAGATTTTTTCAGTGCGTAACCTGTTTTCTTGGGTTTGGTCTGTCATTCTGAAAGAAATAGAGAGTGAAAGAGGGAGGGAATGTCCAATAGGACGGCAGCTAAGCATTCGGTCCTTCAGTCTGTGGACTTTCGCTCCCATATACAAACATCAGTATCATGTTTAAATACTGAATGCTTCAATAAACAGTAAATAAACATTATGGCCAAAATCCAAACACATCATCTCCACCTCGAATCACACATACATGCAGACACACCAGCCCTTGATTAGGTGTGTGTTTGGGTGTGAGGGCATTTATCCTTCCATCATTCCAAAATCAACAGCATGTGGGAGCTATTCCAAATCTTCCTGTTCCTTAACACACTCTTTCTCTCTCTCTCTCTCTCTCTCTCTCTCTCTCTCTCTCTCACATACACATTCCCCCTCTTCTCAATCCCCCTTTCACATAGCCACCCTGCTCCTTCTCCACGCCCCTACAGTCTCCTCCTGTCCCTGCGTCCTCTCGCTCTGTCCTCGTCCTCTCTTCCCTGAAAGGCAGGATGAGGGCTGGTGTGTGTGTGTGGTGTGTAGGTCTCCTGGTTTTGGGGTTGCAATGGGTGCAAGGACAAAGTCAAACCAACTTCACAAGGTGAGAGTGCATGTATGAGAGTGTGTATGTGTGTGCATGTGTGTGTTTGTGTGTGTGTGTGTGTGTGTGGGAGGGGGGTTGAATGCATGCATTCACTGTGCTGTAATTTGTGAGTGTAGGGTTGGCAGGTTACTGCAGAATTGAGCTCCGTTTCATTTTCTCATATCTGAAGAGAACGAATCGTTTTGCTGGGATGTTGTCTGCTATCTGCTTATCAAATAAGCAAAGTGATTGTAGTGTGGTGTGTGTATGTAAAGGAGAGCAGGTTTTAATCAAACCACACCTTATTGCATCAAAAAACTATATGTAGTATATGCCAGGTTTTATTTTTAAGGTTGCTTTTAACTTTTTAATTAATTGAATGGATTTAAAGCAGTGTAACCTTAATTAAACAGCCCTTTATGTAGCTATTACTTATTTAGTTGGACTTATTTACTTATTATATTTTTTGGTTCATGCTGTGAGGAGTTACTGGGTACTTTCAGTATACTGGACAGTGTGTTGATTAACGGCTTTCTTTAAATTCTTTCTGCTGCTCTTTTGGGTCATCTTAAATAAAAAAATAAAGAAAATCTGTATGTCCCAGACAACCTTTAACAGTCTGAATATCTCCAACAACTGTAACAGAAAACAATAATCATATGTATAAATGTGTTCTGTCTCTATTAACGTTTAAAAAGACAAATTCATAAGCGATTCCTAATCTTTTTGAGTGTATTTACAAATATTTGTTTTGTCAGAGACTAAACGTTAAATGGAGAAACTGAAGTCTGTTTGCTGAAACTCTGCTCCAGCACCACATTTACTAACAGAGAAGCTGAAGTTTGGAAAAGCCTCACAGGCTCTTTCATGATCCCCCAAATGACCGGTTTAGGGTTTGTGCCAGATACAACAACATATTAGCTGATTGATCTCTGTTAATAGTTGTTAGATTTTCATTCTGACACAAATGAGAGCGTATGAAAGCCAGAGCTTGTTTTATGACTTTGATTAACACTGAACTGCGCCGTGTTTGATGTGCGTCTGAAACCAAGGCTGCTTTATAGCTCTAGATGCATTTATGTGTGTTTGTGTCGGTAAGACAGATGAAAGAGAGGACTAAAAATGCTTTCAGATACATGTGCATTCAAATCAGCACTTTATGCCTTTAAAATAAATGAATGTTTTTCATGTTGGATTATTTATTGTGTGTGAGAGAGAAGAGAGAGAAGTGTGTGAGAGAGGAAGCATTCTGTCAGTATAGTGATTGACTCCATATAATACACATCTTTTAAAGTGTGTGTGTGTGTGGTGTGTGTGTGGTGTGTTCAGTAACCCTTCCTAAAGTTCTGGAACAGAGTGTGGCTGTTTGGCTCTTGGATGTTTGCGCTGTGTGTGTGTATGTGTGTGTGTATGTGTGTGTCCTTGCATGTAAGTATGTTTGTGTGCAAGCCAGCCTTCCTAGATTGCTGTTGCACCAAGGCTACACGGAATGAGATATTTTTCTACATAATGTGAAAAGAAAAATCAATCTATCTATCTATCTATCTATCTGTCTGTCTGTCTGTAGACCAGTTTTCCGATGTGGGGGTCATTTAACAACAGACTCAGGCTTTGTGGCTAGTGATGACTTCCCCAATCACTACAAACCCAACTCCAAATGTACCTGGTACATCACTGTGAGTAACACCCACATCTCAAGTTAACTGAATTAATACACATTAAGATTCCTCAGTGATGTATACTGATGATTCCTACAGTATTTCTACTGTACCGTTTATGATTTGAAAGGTTTTCCTTGTAATTGAATTGTAATGCAACTTGTTTTTCCATCCTAAATTCTAAACCTTTTATATTAGCTATGAAAATCATCAAAGGTTCTTTGAATAGAACCATATACACTGAGGTACCAGAAAAAACTGCAAAATACACAGCAACGCCACCTACGCTTGTCATTGGTTGCATCCACTGGTGCGTATATAAAGATATAGACATCTATGGAAGTTTCTAGAGCTGTTAACTGCAAGGGTTGAGAATGGCAAGTTCATCATGATTTTACGATTTTTAACATGATTTAATAGTTGGAGCTGGTGAGATGGGTCATAGCATTTCAGAGGTAGAAGCAAAGTTTGGATTTTCATGTATGAGCA
>JAOTRJ010000045.1:8415100-8427067 GCA_028564905.1 Leptodoras praelongus | reverse complement strand
ATGGTTCACCACTTTGTGCCAAACTTCATGAGAGAATTGTCAGTCAGTTCAAATACAATGTTTCTCAGTGCAAGATTACGAAGAATTTAGGTCTTTCACCATCTACAGTTCATAATATCATGCAAAGATTCAGGGAGTCAGGGGAATTCTCAGTGCATAAAGGCCTAAGGCAGAAACCTCTGCTGAATGTAAGTGTAATATAAGCCATCAGGTGGTATTGATGATTGATGATTGATCACTTGCATAACCTGTCTGTCTGATTTTCCCTTTCTCTGTCCTAACTTTTATTGTGTTGCAGGCATCAGTTTTTAAATTTGTTTATATTTAACAAATAGAATTAAGCTTGTCATTGAAAACACTGACAATCTTTGTCCTTTTGTTTGTCAAATACAATTTCAAGTGAATCAACAAATCACAGATTTCAGTTTTTATTTTTAATGTTGTTAGTTACAAGGCAATAACATACATTATTAACCTGCATTCTCTTTAATATGAATTCATTTAAATCCAGCTCAGTACATTATCATCTCTTACAGTCCTTGCAGAGGCAGTACCTGAGCAGATACAGCACCACAGCAGCTCTCCACGTAGGTGTAGTAAGATGCTATTTCTCATCCATTATCGCAAGTTCAAGTGGAAATTCATGTCTGTAACATAAGTGCTAAGTGTCAGGCACCACCACCTTATGAATATAAGTCTGTATCATGGATTTAAGCAGACTCCTGGCTTTGTACATACTCTGTTATAATAAAATATTAATGACATTGAACAGACATGAAGGATCAAGACAGCTGAAGTGCAGCTATCAACACAAGAGTGTGTTCAACAAGCTGGCTTCTGTAGATAACCATGGGTATTGTTAGGTATCTGTCTGGTCCAATTCCATGAAAGAGCTACTGTAGCACGAATTGTCAAAAAAAATGGTTCATGCTGACTGTGATAGAACGGTGTCAGAACACTCAGTGCATCGTTGCAGACCAAGTGCACCCCTACCTACTTCCTTATCAGCAAATCAACCATCAAACCATTCACGTACAATTTTTGCAGTGTGGCAGTGCACATCATCCTGCTGAAAGGGGCCACTGCCATTAGGGACTACTGTTGCCATGAAGGGGTGTATATGATCAGCAACAATGTTTAAGTAGGTGGTACATGTCAAAGTAACAATTCAAAACATTGCCCAGACCACGTCACTGCCTTCCCCAGCTTGCCTTCTCTCCCAGAGTGCATCCTGATGCCATCTTTTCCCCCAGGTAAGCAACGCACAAGCACTCAGTTGTCCACATGATGGAAAAAAAAGAACCCAGTTCATTGAACCACCTTTTTTTATTGCTTCTTTGTCCAATTCTGGTGCTCACATATCCATTATTGGCACATTTGGTGGCAGAAGGGGGTCAGCATGGGCACTCTGAGCAGTCTATGGCTACAAAGCCCTATACACAGTAAGCTGTGATGCACTGTGTGTTCTGACGCCTTTCTGTTGTAGACAGCATTAACTTTTTTTGCTATAATTTATGATACAGTAGCTCTTCTGCGGGATCACACCAGACAGTGAGCCTTGGGCGACCATGACATGTCACCGATTCACCGGTTGTCCTTCCTTGGACCTCTTTTAGTAGGTACTAACCCCTGTATACCGGGAACATCCCACAAGACGTGCTGTTTTGGAAATGCTCTGATCCAGCCATCTAGCCATCACAATTTGGCCTGTGTATAGGTCACTCATATCCTTCCCCTTGCCCATTATTCCTGCTACCAACACATAAACTTCGAGAACTAACTGTTCACTCACTGCCTACTATATCACAGCCTTGACAGATAGCACTGTAATGAAATAATCAATGTTGGCCAAAATGGCCAAATATTCTCTATAGCATTGAAGCCTTATCAAATGCAACTAGTAAACTTTGTTTGTTTCTAACAATGTAGCAGCCAACAGCCTTCAGTAAAGAATGCTGTTTGGTTATAACCATAATTGTAGCCCAAAAGTGAAGAGCAAGGAAGGAAAAATAATTGCACTCCTCTTCTCCTCAGCAACAAACTCTGCCTAGTAAGTGGCAAATTATCATAACTAGGTTAGCAAAGGCTAACTCATGTACTAACTAAAGTAGTGCAATGGGTACAAATGCCATTTTTATATTTATAGCATCTCTGTGTGTGATGATGCTTCAGGCTGAATGTACATGACTTCCTTGTGACAGACTAAATTTGTGGACCTGTGTCAACCACCTGCTCATGCAGAGTGGTTCTTTAAAAAAAAAAAAAAAGATTAAGCATGCTTATCACAAGCAATACATTTTAAGCAGCTTTATGACAAATAGCAAGAAGACAAATGACAAACAGTTAATTAGAGCCTGACAGGGAACTATTGAAAGCACAACATTATTGTTTCTGTAAGCTATTACAAAACTATCTGTAAAAAATTAAGAAATTAAGAAAATTGGCATTTCATAACAAATAGTTTTTTTTAGCAACAGAAACAAACATGATATCATACCTGGCAACATACAGCACAATAAGAGCCATGTTTCTTTGCAGTCTACCTCCAGTTATCTTTGCAGAACTGACAATCCTTGTCTCCCTCATTTCCCCAACCAATACTTCCTCCACATATTTCTCTTTTTTCTTGTTTCTATACAAAATAGTGCAGAAACCACCCTTACAAAGAGGTTGCTCAGGCCCAAACCTGACAAAGTCATATGATAGAAAGTTCTTATTTTTATTTATTATGAAAGAATAGGATTTGGGGCATACTTCCTTTGGGATCTCTCTAGGTGAAAGGCCATGCAGTGTGTAAACGTTGTCTGCAATTATTTGTGTATTATGATTCATTGTTGTTGTGCTGGTACGATTGGATCAGACATACAGTGCTGCTGAAGTTTCTAAACACTGTGTCCACTTACTGTGCACTATATTAGACACACCTACCCAGTTGCTCCACCCTGTAGATGTAAAGTCAGAGACAGTAGCTCATCTGTTGTTGCACAGTTTGTGTTAGGCATCCTCTAATCCTTCATCAGTGCTCACAGGATGCTGCCTACAGGACACAGTTGGCTGGATATTTTTGGTTGCTGGACTATTCTCAGTCCAGCAGTGACACTGAGAGGTTTAAAAACTGTACCAGTACAACACACTAACACAACACCACCACATTAGGGTTACAGCAGTGCTGACAATCATCCACCACCCAAATAGTACCTGCTCTGTGGTGGTCCTGGGGAAGTCCTGACCACTGAAGAACAGCACAACATAGTCTGCAGAAAAACAGATAGACTACAGTGTCTATCTGTAAAACGACAAAGTGCACCTGTATGGTCAGTGGAGCTGATAAAATGGACAAAGAGTGCAGATGCAAGGAGGTGGTTTTAATCTTAAGGCTGATCAGTGTATTTACAGAATTTGGGCCATATTTTATAATGGTCATGTCAATGAAATTTCCGCACTTATGAAGTTTCATGATGAATGTCCATGACAATGGTAAAGCCATGGTCTAATTTTGCTTCACTATGTCAGGTACAGTGTAATATAACTAAACAGGAGATGGGGTAATATGTTATTCAACGTCGATTTTCTCATGGTGTCTAGCTCTGTTCTGAACTCCTGTGGCACCTGGTTTAACACCTCCACTCTCCCTTTCTGTAATTAATCACACCCCATCTCCCAAAGACTCTGGAGAGATTGACTCTGGGCAACCAGAGAAAATAGAGAACTGAATTTAATTAAAACCATGCAGTACAATACAATGCACAAAGCTGGGCTAGAAATGCCAGGTCAGCAAAGAGTGATGGAAATGGCCCAACCACTTTGCAGGTTATATTTCTGAGATAAAAATAAAAATGAATGCATTGGAGGGACTCATCAGTGGGCTGTGTTTTTTTTTGTTTTTTTTTTGCTGACAAAAGGCTTTATGTTTTAGCACGAGCTCCAGTGTTCACCAGCTAGACCTGTCAGAGGAAGCTTACTGTGCCTTATGAAAGGAAATGTGCTGAAAATCAAAGGCAACTTTTCAAAAGCATATACTTTAAAATGCTTGGTGGCAGTTGAAAAGTTAGATAAGTTAAACGCAGATTACAAATGTTTAGCCAGTAGGCAGTAAGCATGATGTCATATTTTACTTACTTTGCCAGATGGATGACATACTCTAAGTCATTTTAAATGAAATTTTAATATTCAGTAGCCTTGAGATAATTCATGGCTTTGGCTTTTATGTAAGGGTCCTTGACTTAAATGTGGTGTCATAATACTGTAGCATTGTAAGTTCTCCTCACATTATGGCTGCTGTCAATAAGGCAGCTGGTGTCTAAGCTATTCATTGGGACTGGGAAAAAAGTAGTCACAGGTGTGGATAGTTTTATTTTCAAGTAGACATTCAGATATAAAGATCATAGGACAAATGAAGGCCATGTACACCGGAACCTAAGCAAAATACATAGCAACAACACCCATGCATGTAATTGGTTGCATTCAGCAGTGCGTATATAGAGTGACAGAGATCTATGGAAGCTTCTAGAGCTGTTTCCACTGTGAGAATGGCAAGTTATCATGATTTTCGACATGGGTTAGTAGTTGATATGCGTGAGATGGGTGCATAGCATTTTTGGGGGTAAAGTTTGGATTTTCACATATGAGCATTTCAGAGGTGTACTGTGACTACAAGAATTCTGGCAAAACCTCAACAGCAGTCTGGCTGTAAAAGACTCATGACCAGCATCGGCTGGCAAGAATCGTTTCACAAGATAGGTGTGCAACACTGTCTCAAGTAACATCGAATTAAATGCAGGGGCCTCAACAAACATCAGCATGGGGACTGTGCAACGTTCCCTCCAAGATCCCGTGGGGGACCTGACAAGTATTAACTGGCAGGACAGGGGTGGCTCAGTGTTTAAGGTGTTGGGTTACTGACTAGAAGGTTGGGGTTCAAGCCCCAGCACCACCAAGCTGCCACTGTTGGGCCCTTGAGCGAGGCCCTTAACCCTCAACTGCCCAGTTGTATAAATAATCTATAAATGTAAGTCAATCTGGATAAGGGTGTCTGCCAAATGCCGTAAATGTAAATGTATGCCAGTTTTTCTGTTACATGAGTGTACATTGACACAGAAGTGAATGGCAGGTTGCTTATGTTTGAATACAGTTTACTGTGTTCGTTCTTTCATTCATCTCCAGTAGGTGCATTAGTCTCCTCAAAGTGTCTGTGACCCACTGACTCATTTGTTTATATTTTGAGAAATAGAACTAGATACGATTGTTCTAACTTTATGTTATAGCAGGAAGAAGTGGCATTAAAAAGGTTCTGCACACACCTCACACCCCAGGCACTGTAAATGGAAAAATAAAGAAATGATCCAACCAATTAGAACCAAGAGACTTTCTTCTGAAAAAGCACCAATCTCATACTTGAATATCTTGAAATGTCTTTTGGGTTATTGGCACTGAATGCAGCACTTAAAGAAGAAGCTGTTTGAATTTTGCAGTTCAACCCACTTCAAAGTCTCATCCACCAAAGTCTCCAACTGTAGCTTTTATATATTATGAACACAATCTTCTTTCAGTCTCAGACTGGTTCTAGCAGGCTTGAATCAGGCTGCAATATGGAATACCCTCCAGCAGTTTATGCGAGATATGGATATAGAGAGTGAGAAAGAATGTATCATGTAGAAATATAGGCAATGGAGCTCTCTGTGTGAAACGCTGGACTTTTCAATGTCACTGAGCACACTGTGCATGTGGTCAGAGCAGACCTAGGTTATGAAGCAGAACTGGACCAGATGATGATCAGAACAGACGGTTTGCACCTCCCGGTGCTTTTTGCCTTTACTCATCCCTCCCAGCTGCCCATCTTTGAGCACAACACCCAGCAGGAAGCTGAACTCTCCCCGAAAACACAGACAACAGCTTCTGCTTTATGCACGCTTTAGAATGTGTGCTGTTACAGAACTGCCCATTTATAGCCATGTTATATCTTTTTGGCAGATTCATTTCTAATGAGTGCAACTGGTCTCAGATCAGTGGCAAGACACCCACTACACAGATGGAAAGAGAGATACATGGTGTAAAAAATGTGCTGTAAAAATATACCCCATAAAAAATTTCTCCTGCTTGTTGAAACTGATAAAAAGATTCAGTGTTCAAGGTCAAGGGAAATGGTGAGGTAATCTGAAGTGTGTCTTATTTCAACATTATGCTCAGATAATGCGGCATATTTCCCATTTATATTAAGGTATTAAACCTAACTAAGAGAATGAGGAAAAAAGGCTATCAATAATGCTACAATTATTCTTTAATGTTCATTAAATAATTCAACACAACACTAACTAGCTTGTGTTTTACTCAACAACACTCATTTAAATTAGAATTAAAAGCTTTATTTAGCGAAAGTAATCTGATTAGGGTGTGTGAAGGTTTTTGTATGTTGCTCTGTGCGTAAAACATTTCCTACACACTTTCCTATACACTCCAGTCACCAAATCTGACTTAGTAACATGTAACTTGGGGATTAAATTCATTCATTCATTTTCTTGGCCGCTTATTCCTTTTCAGGGTCACGGGAGAGCTGGTGCCTAGCCGGCAGCATAGGGCGCAAGGCAGGAACAACCCTAGACAAGGGCGCCAATCCATCGTAGGGCACATACACACACTCACACACTAGGGCCACTTTAGAGATGCCAATCAACCCATGTATTTGGACTGTGGAAGGAAACCGGAGTACCCGGAGTAAACCCACATGCAGACTCCACACAGAAAGGACCCAGTCCGCCCCACCCGGGGATCGAACCTGGGACCTTCTTGCTGTGAGGTGACGGTGCTACCGACCGAGCAACCGTGTCACCTGGGGATTAAATTGACATTTAAAATTTTACTTTACCTGAAACTTCAGCATATAAAGCTGCCAATATGGCTCACAAATAAATGCTAATCAATGTATTCCATCCTCAACCTTATGACTTGATGTTGTCTGTAGTCTGGAAAGTTAATAAAAGTGTTTATTGACCCCCCACCTGAATGAATGATACAAACCCATCATTAAACAGCAGCTTTTTTGCTGTTAGTAGGTCAAACACTTGTGTACTCCTGACTTATGTTCTACACTCTTACTGTTTTATGTTGCCTTACAGCTGTCTGGAAAGCATCCACATATCCATTTAGCTACCCTGACTTTTCATGAAGAGAAGCTTTCAAGCACCTATTCTTGAATCACATTTCTTGTATCCTACGATTAGTATCCAGCAAACAGGCCATATTTCACTTACATCACCTCACTAACACAGTGTCCTGCCTTGGGGCCTGTTTGGGCGTCTCAGTAATGGCTTGGAAAATGTCGGTGTCAATAAATCTCTCTTGTGTGTGCCCATAGTGAGCTGTCCCACCGGACCACTCCGAAGCCTCGTGCACTCCAAATACATTACTCTCTGGAGAGATAAGATGACAGCTTGTAGAAATTTCATTTTATATTCGCTGGAATCCATTATGGAGTGAGTTTGGGCGATGAGCTCCCCATGTGCTCAGTTATTCTTATCTGTTTATTTTTTCTGAGGAGTTGAGGCTGGGGTTCTGTTTGGCACAGCATGGCTGCCTACCTGAGAAAGTGTTTTTACAAATGTGTTCGGAAAACATGACCATCATCCTTTGGTATTTGTTCTGCTTCACTCCCTTTTAGACGTTCCTGCTGTTAATTAAGGAACTTCTTAATCTCCAACATGCACTATATACAGTATCTCTGAATTTCTTTACATATACACAGCAATCTGAAAAAACCTTCATAAACAACATTTTTATTAAAAACCTAAAGGGTGCATTGTATATAACAAATGCAAAAAGGACACATTGACATTTGACATTCAAACAAATTCTTTGGCAAATTAACACACAATTAATAATAGTAATAAAAAAATGTAAACACAACAACGCCATAATACAACAACAACATTTCGTACAAGAAAACTGTAAAGTAAAAAAAAGAAAAATATTATAATAATCAAGGTTTTGGCAATGTGATGCCCCATAAGAAGCACCTTGTCTAAATCCATGCAAAATCCGGTCCCCTCGGACACTGGGCTGGATTGTACTCAGGCTTAATTAAGCAAGGCCTGGAATGTCCCGGCCGTAGCACCGAACATTTTTCTCCTGCTTTTCCTCAAAATTACAAATCTCCCAATGAAGGCCTTCATATAGTGCAAATAGGCTGGCTGCTGTCTTTAATGATGATCCTACGAAGGTCATTTTCGGAAAGGAGACTGCGAGACCGTGTTTGGTTTAGGTCCTGGAACAGGCCTGCAAGGGAACCGACATATAAATAAAACATATAAATGTTGTTTTCCTAAGATTGACTTTATAAAAGTGTAAAACGTCTGTTGCTGTGGATGGGTTTAATGTAACTGATATCATTTGTTCCTACAGTCACTGTTTGAAATGGCACACTTCTGTGTATTTGTGTTATAAAAGATTTAAAAGTGTGTGCACAATGCTCCGGTTTCTTTCCTAGATTTGCTGTTGACATTTTGTGATTCACCTCAGAGGTGAAGGTCGTGATTATTGTGCTTTCAGATGCTTACCTTGGCTATGTTCAATGAGCCATTCTTTTCACTCTCGTCCTGTTTATCCCATGTCAATTAAGGCAAAATAATAATCATGCACAGTGTGTAGTGCCACACATAAGAACCTCCCCAAACACAAAACGGATGCCCCAACAAGCTTATCAAAATTAAAATCCCGTCCTCACAGCATGTGGTTGATTTTTTCCAGGTCATGGATCTCCTGAACATGAATTGCTGTGGCTGCTTCACAGCCTAATTCATATTTCATTGCACTGTGTTGATGGAGTCACTGCCTTTTGCACTGATATGAGATTTGCTTTTCAATTTCTTTACTAGCAGCTAAGGGCAGCTTGCAGGTAGGGAAGCTCTGCTCTGTCTGTGTGAGAGGGCAGCATGTGCACAGAGCTTCAGTCCTCCACAGGGAGACATAAAGCAGTCTTATCTATGCGCTTAAGCTTTATATGCAGTAGTGACTGAACTCTGAGGATTGTATCTATGGACAAATGGAAGGATAAAGATCAGCTGGAGGTTTGAATGGAGGCGTGGATGTTTCTTTTTTACTTAATACCAGGTGCGTTTGTGTTAAAAGATAACAGACTGACATGAGGATTATAATAAAGCATTGGCTTTCGAGTTATCTTAGCCTGTTCAATGGTGTTTTGTTGCAGTGAAAGGACAGATTAGTCAAACTCCTGCATTTCCACCAAGGTTCTGTCAGCTTTTGCATAAAAACGTCTAAACTAACTAGAACTAAATACTTCCTGGATGAGTTTCTGTTCTGCATTTCCAACATATAGCAGGGAACAAATGCAGTATGGAGACATAAGCGACACACACTTGTGACATAACACACCTAACTTGCACTTACTTTTACTGATCTCTTTGCACTTTGTCCTATTGATTAGATTTAGTACTTAGTGCTTACTTCAAGGTCTCCTATCATACTGAAGCTTGAGTGTTCCGCACTTTAAGTGGCTTTGGATAAAAGCATCTGCCAAATGAGTACATGTAATGTAAATAGAAAAGAAGCATGCCACTAGAAGCGTGTACAAATACACTAGCGTGAGGTGTCTACAGCTACTTGTGTTAAAATACAAGCTTGCGGAGAAACATCTGGCTTTGCAGATATGCTTTTAAACATACTTTAGTAATTACACTAGCTAATCACAGGTTCTTAAAAATGTGAATAAGAGGGTCATTTATTCCTGAAGCTTGCATTTGGCCAATTAATGACACTCAGTACAGGAAGCTTTAACAGCCAGCGGGCACTAAAAAGGTTACCAGAAATGCAGGAACTAATATCGGCCTCGATTTGTCTAGTGAATATGTCTCTAATGTTGGGGGAATATATGTTTAGAGCAGGAGACATCAATTAGAGAATCACAGTCTGATTGTGAACCAAGTATTTTAGTGGAGTCATCTGAACGCTGACAAAGCGACTCCAGTTTTCTAAACACAAAACATTGTGGACCTGTAGCAGATTCTCTGTTTCTCTCTATCATTAATGTAAATGATTTAACTGAAGGCATAAAGGGGGACATGTCTTCTTACATGACTTGTTAAAAATAAAAGCTGACAACAAAGTCAGCATGTTTAATCATGTTTGGACAGAGGAGTATGCAGAATGTGAAGTGCCAGTGTGAAATGAAACATAACCACTTCAAATTGATGTGTCTATTTATAGCCATAAATGTATCACTAATGGCTAAGCATAGCTAAGCATAGTTGTTATCATTGGCATGGACCTTGGTAAGCAAGGAATTTTAATTCAATACCCCTGGTCTAGTGTTGGGACTCAAAGATGCTGGCATGTGCAGTACAGTTTGTACTGAGCTGCTAAAATAGATTTCTGGAATAGTTAAAAATGTCCATTAACTGTGGTATGCAGAGGTTTTCTTACTGGAGTGCTCTGAGAGGAGGAATAGCAGTGACCTTGCCCACAGGCTTGGGGCCCACTGCAGGGGGCATCATCACCAGCAACCCACCAGCTCCACCAGTAGGTTTGGATTGGGCTCCACGGCTGGGGCTTACAGGGAGAGGCCTCTGTGGGGGTATGGGGGAAGGCTTCGGCTGGAGTTCTGATGCCATCTGGTATTAGAGGAAAAGACAGACAGAGGGAGGGGCAGTGACTCATAGCACCTGAGATAAATGACTACACCAATAATTGTACTAAATTATATTATTCAACCTGAGCGCCATGTTGAACAATGGAATCCTGCTTAGCAACTGGGACACAAAAAGCACACCAACAAATGCATACTAATGCAGCCACATTAGTATGACCTGCATCTGCTTTCTGTAGCATGGGATTTTAAGGGAGATGCAAATCAGATCTAACCATCATGCTATAAAACAACCCACCAGCCTTAACTTCCCATAAATCACTGCTGCACTAGTGTAACAAGCTCTTCGACTGTGATGAGTTTTTAATGCAAACATTTGCCCTGCACAGATTTTTCTGGCTTTCATACATCTGCTTCAATTCATAAAGGCCTTGATGATTCTCAGATAAACTGAATGTACTAAAGTAGAGCTGGTGCTAATAAAGCTCTATCTTACAACACAAGTGGAAAAGTAATTTCTGCCAAAGTGCTTATCTGTCTGTACACATAAAGGAGGAAGTGTGAGGAATGAGTTTTTACCACTGGGCTGCGTGTGGGGTTGAGAGGCAGAGGTTTCTTGGGAGGGCTGAGTTTGGCAGCAGCAGGACTGCACTTGGCTTCCGCCAGAGGTTTGCTGATGGGAGGAGGAGGCCGAGGCACTTTGACATCACGAAGCTGGGGGGATGGGGCGGGCCGCAGAGGACGAACGATGTTGACCAGCTGGGTGCCGTTGGAGGCAGGGCCTGGTCTTAGAGGGAGCACTTCTTTACTTGTATGAGGTAGCTGCAGAGAAAAACCCAGTTTTATTTAATACACCACTTATATCAATAATAACATCAATCTCCATCATTGGATAATTTCACATTTTCATATAGCTGTTCTTTAGTAATTAGTGACTACATATGTGATACTACTACTACTACTACCACTACCACCACTGCTACTACTACTACTACCACCACTACTACTACTACTTCTACTACCACCACTACCACCACTACTACTACTTACTACTACTACCACCACCACCACCACCACTGCTACTACTACTACCACTACCATCACTATTACTACTACTACTACTACCACCACTGCTACTTCTACTACCACCACTACCACCACTGCTACTACTACTACCACTACCACCACTGCTACTACTATCACCACTACCACCACTACTACTACTACCACTACTACTACTACCACCACTGCTACTACTACTATCACCACTACTATTACTACCACCACTGCTACTATTACTATCACCACTACTATTACTACCACCACTGCTACTATTACTATCACCACTACTATTACTACCACCACTGCTACTA
>JAOTRJ010000045.1:8033791-8045969 GCA_028564905.1 Leptodoras praelongus | reverse complement strand
CCAGACTTCTCCAGACAGTAGATGGGTGTACCTGGGTCCCACTGGTTTCTGCCAGTTCTGAGCTGATGGTGCTGCTGAACATCTTCTGATTTTGAACAGCAATAAGCTTGATGTGTTTGTCATCTACTGCATTAAGTTTCCTAGGCCAACAACTGCATCTACGATCCTCAACGTTTCCCATTTCTTTGTGCTTCTTCAAAACAGCTTGAACAGTACATCTTGATATCCCCAGTCTGCTTTGAAATCTTTGTCTGGGAGAGCCCTTGCTGATGCAGTGTAGCTACCTTGTGTCTTGTTGCTGTGCTCAGTCTTGTCACGGTGTATGCCCTGTGACATGAAACTGCTAATTTAGCAGGTTTGTGACATGCAGAGTTTGGCTGTTCCTCACCCAGTATTAAGCTCCTACACAGCTGTTTATGTTTCAGTTAATGACTGTGAAATTGATACATGTGGAATTGATGATCATTAGCACCTGTTTGGTATATTTGGTTGATCAGACACCTGACTATAATCCTACAAATTGCCTGACTTTGTGCAAGTGTACTTATAAGCATTGATTCTGGTTTGAAGACAAAGTATAGTAACACCAACTTCTGATATAGATTGTTCTTTTGTTCACTCAATTTGCATTTTGTAAATTGATAAAAATAAACATCTATTATTTGTATGTTTTAAAGCATTCTTAGTTTCCATCATTTTTCCATACCTGCCTAAAACCTTTGCACAGTACTACATATATATAGGGGTATATATGTATATAAAACATATGTTTCCAAAGCTAGTTTAGATGTATATTAGATATTCTACATCTCTCTTACCCTTACTCCCTCTGTAGTCTGTACTTGTAGTGCACTTCTCCCGTCTAACAGAAGTAGAAATTAATTACAAATTTGCAGTTAGAAAAAATAGAATATTGATGCCATGAGGAAGCTGGAATTGGCGTGAGGAAAGAATGTATGTCTATGTGTGGGGGGGTGTATTTTTTCCGCAGAGACTTTGTGTTTGCAGTTGTCTATGAATATGGTAGTTGGCATGCTTGAATGTGAGTGAGTGCTACAGAAGAATACTATAAATAAGGCCATATGCTAGAGGTAAATGGAGTTAAAATTGTGTTTTTACACACTTTAACTCCATTTGGCTGTTGAGAAAATTCCTTGAAGGTTTGTTTGTCAGGAAAGGTATAATATTTAGCATTATATATACTGTATATAAAGCATTAATTATTGGTTACATGCTTCAACACGTATACAAAGCCTAACCCTAACCCTAATAAGCTGTTGAAATGACATATAATAAAGGACATGATGAAGGTATGAAGCACTGTAATTCCAAAAGGATGTGATGGAAAATTATACTGGGTAGCTTCTTGGGAAGTTGGTTGACAACCCTAAATGTGTGCAAAGTGGCAGTATGATGTACTGTATTTGTTTAACATAATTCTGATCACTGCATAATGTTATTTAAAAAGTTTGTAGTATGTCATAGTCTTTGCTGTTATATAGCAGAAATTAGAAGTAATTAGCAGCTAAAATCTGCCACCTCCATCCATCTTTATTACCATGTGAATGGCTAATGGAAGGCATTACTGTAGTCTAAAAATGGTCTAATAAATAATGGCTACTTTTGTGCCTTAGTCTTAAAGAATATTTTTTTCAAAGTTGATATCTGTTTTAATGTTTCACAGTCTTGCCCCGGGTAAATGTACAAACAGTTTACTTCTCTGTTAAAAACACTACCTCCTCAATCCTCCAACTCTTTGCACCTCAATTGGTTTTTATGCCAGATGCCCTTCCCAATGCAACCCTCCCATTGGCTGGGCTTGGGGCTGGCACTGTGTACATTGCGTCCCTTGGTAGCTGTATTGGGCAGCTGTATCGGAGGCCCTATGACATCAGCCCAGATGTCGGGGCTCAAACCCCTGACCTTTTGATTGACAACCCATCACCCTTCCTACTGTGCTGTCCTAATCTTTAGTCATATATAATCACTAATGTCTAAAAAAGGCATTTAAACCAGACTGACATACTGAAAACGAATATATCTATCATATCACATATTAATTTTGCCCTCTTTATAAATGATTGCAAAGCTAAAAGTTAATTTGTAGTAAACTCAATAAGTTCAGTTTGTCACAATTTTTTGTTCCTTGCTGTGTCACATAATAGATTTGCTATATATACAGTATGTAGTTAATAATGTTAATAATGTTTGCCTTGTACAGGCATATTTGAAACTAAAATAGGAGAGAACAAAGTGAACATCTGTGAGCAATCTGTTTTCTTTTTATTTTATTTTATTTTTTACACTCAGTCAGGGCAAGACTGTAGAGCATAACTAACGAGTGCAGATAATCAAGCTGCAACTTAATGTTAATGTTAAAACTGCTCTCCACCAGTCCACTGCTGTATGTCTACAGCTCCATATAATACAATTAATAATGATAATGCTAGATAGGGCTAATGTGCTTTCTTCTTTTCTTTTCTTTTCTTTTCTTTTCATTTATTCTTGTTGCAGAGTAGTTGCATCACAAAACACCCTATGTAGCTTAGTACCTGTGTCTGTAAAGGGTGTAACTTCAGCCATTGTTTTACACAGACTGCAGTTTAAAATTTTCAACAGTTATATCTTGATGCTGAGTGTTCATGTGCAGGGTTTGAAGTAGCAGCAGGAAATAAACTTATATGGCGTGTGTTATTGAAAATATACAAACCCCATTTCCAGAAAGGTTGGGACACTTTCTAAAACTGCAATAAAAAAATGGACATTTGTAATTTGCTAATTAAGTTAAACCTTTATTTAAGTGAGTGTAAGTAAGTGTTTTCAATGACAAACTTAATACTATTTGTTAAATATAAACACATTTAGAAATTTGATGGCTGCAACACACCCAAAAAAAGATAGGACAGAGGAAAAATAAGACTGAAAAGATTATACGGGTAACACTGGAAGGGTCCACAAGTAGAAGTTTAACTGGTAACAGGTGAGGTCATCAAGACTGAGCATTAAATGAGCATCCACCAAAGGTTTATTCTTTGCAAGCAAGGATCGGGTCGTGGTTCACACTTCATGAGAGAATTGTTAGACAGTTCAATGTTTTTCAATATAAGATTATAAAGAAGGTCTTTCACCCTCTACAGTTCATAATATCATGAAAAGATTTAGGGAGTCATGGGAAATCTTGGTGCATGAACGCCAAGTGTGTTATCCACTGCTGAATGTGTGTGACCATGCGCGGTACTGTTTGAGAAAGTGTCATGCAACCATTATGGACATAGCCACATGGGCTCTGGAGTACTTTGGAAAATCATAGTCACTTAATACAGTCTGCCGCTGCATGAAGAAATGCAGCCTGAAACTGTATTATGCAAAGAAGAAGTCAGATATTAATTTTGCACAGAAACACAGTTCTCTGGGCCCAAAGTCATCTGGACCAAAGACAGCAGAAACATGTTCTGTGGTCAGATGAGTCCATGTTTCAGCTTATTTTAGTGAAACGCGGATGTTGGATTTTTAGCGCTGTTTTATGTAATGTCCAGACTGTTACCAATGAAAAGTGCATCTGTGATGGCATGGGGCTGCATCAGCCCCCAGGCATGGGTGATCTGCATAAATACATAAAGTTACCATTGAAGTGGAGGCTTATATTGATATTTTGGAGAAACATATGCTGCCGTCAAGACAACATCTTTTTCAAGGAACTCCATGTCTATTTCAGCACGACAATGCCAGGCCTCTGCACCAGTTCCAACAGTGTGGCTTGACAGGCCTGCCTGCAGTCCATATCTGTCTCCTATTGAAACTGTATGGTGAATCATGAAGAGGAGAATCAGACAACAGAAACCACGGACTGTTGAGCAGCTCAAGTCTTGTACACAGCAAGAATGGGCAAAAACTCCACTTGCAAAACCGTAACAATTAGTATCTTCAATTCCCAAATGATTAAAAAGTATAATTGAAAGAAAAGGTGATCTGACCCATGCCTAAACATGCTTCTGTCCCAACTTTTTTGGAATGTGTTGAAGGAATCAATTTCTAAATTTGCTTGTATTTAATAAATGGAAAACATAATAATTGAAAACACTGAACATCTTTTCTTTGTTCTTTTGTCTGTTAAGTAAAGGTTCAGAAGAATGAACAAATTACAGATGTCAGTTTTTATTGCTTTTTAAGAAAGTGTCCCAACTTTCTGGAACTGGGGTTTGTAGTGTTATATTGATTTTGTGTCAGTACTTGAAATACTTTCCTAATGACTTGGCTCTTTCCCATCTGTCCCTCTCTGAATCCTCACAAAACATTATATAGTTGACATTTTGCTACACTGGAACTATGCTGCTAAATGCAGCAGTTTCTCCAAAGGTCACTTCTTTTAGTAAGCAGCTGCATGTAGTAGTGTTCACTTGGCAGTTCTGTACAGATATTAATAGTATCCTAGCTGCTACACCAAGGCAAAAGGCATTCTAGCAGGTGCATGCTACCCAAATCATTAGCTAAACTCCTTCCTTTAACTGTAGTGTCACAGAACCAACTCATTCTCTGGCTGCCTTACACAAAGAGAGACTTTTTTCCATGGGCTGGCGGTGTAAGTGGTTTATTAACTTGGTCAAAACTCTTTGGCAGGGAATTACTGTATCTGTCGTTTGAACCAGTTGATCTCAGTTGCAAGTTCAAAGTGTGTTGTGAGCAATTTCCTAGGGTAGAATTTCAACAAATTAGATATTTTTTTTCTTTGGCACTAACAGTTTTCTTATCTAATTTAGAATGATCTTATGGAGTGATCAGCTCCATAATAGCTTAAGTGGATGAATTATCAGATGACTCATTATGCTAGGGTAGATTTGAAGACCACATTAAATGAGCCTTTTTTTTCTTTTAATTCTCAATGTCTAGACATCGAAATAACTAGACAGAAGTTTATCAAAGACAATTCCCTTCTATTGAGATACTGTAGGACTGAATTGTCTAGTATCTAGTTAAATGTAAATAATCCCCTTCTGTCTTTCAGCGTGGATCTTGTCCATGCACAGCTCCGTGTGTGTGAGGGCCGGAGTCTTCCCGAGCTTGGCCTCCGACAAGATAAGATCAAGATCAATGGTTGTGCCATCCAGTGCCGTGTCACTACAGAGGACCCGGCCCGTGGATTCCAGCCTGACACAGGACGAATAGAGGTACAGCATTAGGGTTTGGCTGTTTAAATGTTATGTGAAAAGTTACATGAAGTAAAGTAGAGTTACCACTACAGTTATTATTACACACTCACCTACCATGTATTAGGACATTTGATTTAGGTGTACAAGTGGCTGGTGAATGTATATCATGTGCTGTTTTCATACGGTAGAATCTAATTCAGTCACATAATGCAGGAGTTATGAAATGTTACGTGTCAGGATGGCTGAACGGTCAAAGATGCTGTGTTCAAGTTGCCGTCTCCCCTGGGGGCGTAGGTTGGAATCCCTGAGGGCAGGGATGGCTCAATGGTTAAGGTGTTGGGTTACTGACTAGAAGGTCAGGGGTTCAAGCCCCAGCATCACCAAGCTGCCACTGTTGGGCCCTTGAGCAAGGCCCTTAACCCTCAACTGCCCAGTTGTATAAATGAGATAAATGTAAGTCACTCTGGATAAGGGTGTCTGCCAAATGCCATAAGGGTGTCTGCCAAATGCCATAAAAAGTTTCAGCCTTTTTTGTCACCCCTTTAACTGTAAAATAGATTTCATGGCTCAGCACAGATGTATGAACATAATCCAAATCAAATACTCAAATATAATGCTCATTTTTTAAACATCCACAGTAATGTTTTGATCTATTGGAGCCATAAATTTTCTTCCTGAAATTTCCAACAAAACATATTACATTACAAGCTGACATTCTGCATGGTTCTAATGAATGTTTGCATAAAACTGATTCAACATAAGTCAAATAGGATAGTAACTATAAGAAATCACACTCCCCCTACCCATGCTCCATGGACCCCTCTTTGAGAATGACTGGTCAAAGTGATGCCATGACAAAATCTCTATCCATGCCTAATGGATTGTCTCAGTGACAGCCTACTTGGGTTAGGTCTGTTAACATTAACATGACACAATAAAGCCTGAAGCATCCGAATATGGTTACTAAGCAACACCTAATTAGTTTTTAATGGTAATGAGTTAAAAAAAAGAGAAAAAGTTAATTCTCCATACTGTTTTTCCTGGAAAATGCACAATAATAAGCATTGCTCACACTATACAACACCTGAATAAATACACTACTGGCAATGCCTATATAAAACATATGTTAGTAAACTGATAAACTGAGTACTACTCCCAGAATGCACTTAGAGAGATACCCATACCAGCATATACCAACTGCTATGTGGCTTTTAGGAAAATGTTCTAAGTACCCATACTATTATTTGCCCTTCCTTTTCTTTATCCTGCCCCAGGAATGTTTGCTAGTTTCTCTCTGCTCAAGTGTCTTTTCTTTTCTTTCTTAGGTTTCCCTTAATTTCATAACTAAAGTTAATGTTTCCAGTTTTTTATTTATATACCCTCACTGACTTCATTATTGGGCATATCTATACTTGCTCATTCATGGACATTTTGAGTCATGTGACAGCAGTGCAAAGCATTAAATCATCCAGATACAGGTTAAGAGCTTTAGTTAATGTTCACATCAAACATGTGAATGGGGGAAAATGTGCTCTCGGTAGGCTTTGACCATGGAATATTTAATAGTGCTGATCTCCTGGGATTTTCATTCACACTTCTCTCTAGAGTGTACTGTTAAAAAAAAAGAACAACATCAGGCAAGTAGTAGTTCTGTGGCAAGAAATGCAGAAAGGCAAGGAGAATGGTGAGACAGGCTGAGCTAACAGTAACTCAAACAACAGCTCTATAACAGTGATGAGTAGAACAGCATTGTAGATTACAAGTCAGATGTTAAGGTGGATGGCATAGAAGAGCCCACATTTTGATGAAGATTTCACTCTTATCAGACAAGAACACAGGAATCTGAGGTTGCAGTGAGCACAGGTTCACCAAATCTGGGCAGTTGAAGGTTAGAAAAATGTAACCTGGTCTGATAAATCTCAGTTTGTCCAGAGGCACACAGATAGTGGGGTCACAATTTGGCATCAACAGTATGAAACCATAGACCTATAGACCTCCCTCAAGAGCTCACTTTGGTGGTGTGTAATGGTGTGGAGATTTTTTGGCATATATAGCCGCGCTGGTCATCAGCTCTCAATCCTATAGAGCACCCATGAGATGTGGTAGAACAGGAGATTCACAGTATGAATGTGCAGCTCATAAATCTGCCACAATTATGTGATGCAATCATGGTAATATGGAAAAGAAATATTTCCAAAAAATTGATACAGGCTGTTCCAAGAGCAAAGATGGTCCAAACCAGTAAATACCAGAAATCCATGTACGTCAATCAACCATCTTCCAGTCCAGTTCTCTCTCTACTCATGCCATAGGTGTTCTTTATATAATGGCTTTTCAAATTCAGGCACAGAAAACAAATATATCCTACTGCTTTGTCTTGTATTTTAACACTGTCTAACAACCATGTACTTTCTCCCTCTATTTTCGTTAAGCATACATTATTGGCTCTGTTTCCTTGGTACGTTGTACTTGCCACTATTACTGCAGGCCAACAATCTGTCTCTGTCTCCTGTCAGAAAAAAAAACAGTTTGTGAATTCATTCATTTATTCATCTTCAGTAGGCATTTGTACCAGTCAGTTTTGTTGTAGTATTGTAGATTTCTATTAGTATTTAGACTTGGAGTCAGTGTAAAAGTACTAATAGACAAACACACCCCAAAGAGACATGTCTTTAATCATATCAAACATTGAGGACTTTTTAAGGATGGCCAGTTGTAGGAGAAAAGCAGCGTTAGTTAAAGTGAAGAGAGGCAGCTCTCTGGATAGATGTGAAGAACTGATGAGCCTTCAAACTGCCTTGCTGAAAGGAATTTGCCCATTCTACAATATGCTTGTGATATTATTAGATATTATTAGAGCATGTTCCACTGAACCGAGCAATTTTCATTTCGGGATGCGAGTTTGAGGCAGGAAGAAGGTATTCTTTTCCCTTGGCTTCTTCTGTAAATACTGCTGAGTTATTGCTAATTAGTATGTATGTGATGTGATCACAAAATCCCACTTTAAAACCCTGACTTATAGTCTGAGATTGCTCTGTGTGGGGCGGAATAAGGTTACAAGGTTACACTATAATGTTCACTTAAGGTTGACATGTAGTATATATGATACAGCACACCTATGTGTTTTGATGGTATATGAATAATTTATTTTACACATGGAAATGCCATTAGTGTCATTGTAGTTCACACACATGCCCTTTAAAGCACTAAAACTTTCTTTCTCTTTAGTTTCTTTCCACCTTCCCCATCTCTCTCTCTCTCTCTCTCTCTCTCCATCTCTCTCCTCTCAGGATTTGCTTATCTGTGCATTTCTGGCCTCCCCCTGTGCCTTTAGTAATGGTTGGTTCTACATTAGAAGGTGATCAGTGCATCTCTGGAGGTGCTCTAATTTCTCACAGACTTGTCTGGCTCTGTTTCAACCACAATACCGAAACAGCAAAAACATTCACAGCATCAGTTTTTCATATCTAGGGAAATCAGCTTATCACTTATTAGCACATGTGTTTCCATGAATATATGTTTTTTTTCCTATTAGTGTAATCATATGCTAATAAACAGTGGCAGTTCATGAGGCGCACCTTGACCAGTACTAATGAATATAATTAAATTTAACACTAAGTCAGATGTGATCAGGTGTAATCCCATTCCTGACCCCGTTAAGGTCACTTTTTTTAACCATCCTGCAGTTAAAAGTTACCCTCTTTCTATTCTCCAATTAAAACCAGACAAATTCATCTCTCCATTCCCAGTTGACCTTGGGCTTTTTTTCATTCCTTTCTTTCCTCCTAACATTTCATCAACTTCTCTCGTTCTCCCAGCCCTCTTTCATTTCACACCGCACAGGAAACCATGGCTACAATGTCGAGAGTGAATTGTGCATAGAGACGTAGAGCCAATGATGAATTGTACCTATCTGTATAAAAAATAAAATAAAACAGCTGAAAAATGCATGACCAAACAGAATAAATTCAGGACTGAATGAATAACGTATTGCACGAGTGCTCTTGGGAGGTCAGAGAGGCATGGAGTAGAGCCTCATCATGGAATGGCATAGAGAGAATGAGAAAGAGACAGTGAGGGAGAGAGAGGGGGTTGAAAAATAGAAAAAGAGGGAGCAAAGTCTTATATTCAGTATCTTTTTTTCCCCAAGTTAAAAATCCCTTAAAATGCCTTTAGCCTCTCTATTGAAAAAGGTCATTTCATCACTGGTTTTGGAGTGAGGGAGATAGAGGAAGGGTTGGAGACCTTATCCTAACACAATAATACACATGGTCATGATGGGAAAGGACTTATAAGACAATCTTATTTTTGTGTTAAGAAGGCTAGAACAAGATGGTGGGATGTGTGGTGGATAAATGGAGAGCTGAGAAGAGACAAATGGTGATGTATTTGGAAAAGGCTGATGGATAGATGCAGTGAAGTGCTGCTTCTGTGACATACACACGTACATGCACACACACACACACACACACACACATTCACACAATGTCACACGTCTCCTTCTATCTTTCCCTTTCTATATACAGTATATGATACGACTAGTACTGCTTGTCCATTGTCCATTTGTCATATTTGTGATAGTATTTCCATTTTTCTTTGCTCTCACTGCATGCTTTAATCTTTCGTCTCTGTCTTTTTCCCTTCTTCTTACCATTTTCCCCATCTCTCGCATACCACGAATTTACATATACACACTGACATACAGTATACTGTACAAAATAGGTACAATATTCAAATCTCTGTCTAAATGGTTCCATAGGTATAATAATAGCTGTACTCCTCACATACTTGTTCACAAACACACACACACACACATGCACGCACACACACACACAACAAATCTACACATTCCAATTTACCTAATTTATGCGCCCACAGTGTATTTGTTATGCATGCACATTACTCAATGAAATTAACCAAACACAGTAATAAAGCACTGAAGTTTCAGCACCACAAAAACACACCGAAGTCATCAGTCACAATATGTCATATATGCAAATATTAGCAGTGCTTACACTTTAGCATTCATTCACATCCAAGCTGTAGCAGATCAAAGCTGCACACTCATTTACAACAACATACGCTGTAGCTGTTTGGAATGGCAGTAGAACAGAGAGAGAGAGAAGAGAATGAAAAGAATGAACGAACATGCTGTATAAATGATAAGGGACATTAACAACTGCAAAAAGTCTATATGCTTTTATAACCTATACTGCATGCTTCTTAAAATCACAGTTACTGTCATGTTCATGCTGTTTATTTGTACCATTGCACAAAATGCATGTTCAAACCTGAACAGAGAATGTACGTCTAGTAATGTCAACTCAAATTCAACCTGAGAATGTGGACCAAGCAAAGTATTTCAACCTGAGCAGTCAAAAAAATAGCACCGGAACTGCTTGATAAACTTCTTGAAGAACATTCTTGATGACTATTGATGCTTGATGTAATTCAGCAACTCCAGCTTTCTAAACATCACCCATTACACCTTCTGTAGCAAATCCTCTGTTGTTTATCCAGTCATGTGTATTGATGTAGAAAATGTAGCAGAGAAAGGGAAGAGGTTTCACAAAAGATCATAGATTTGACATGTCATGTACCCTTTCTGGTTTGATTAGCCTGTCACTTCTCCATCACAAATGGCAAGTCCAAGAACCTTGCATATGCATTTGCATATGCAACACACGCATAATCACTCACATAGTGAAGTTATGACTGTTTAAAAAGGACCAAAACAGAATATTTGTTTTTCTCTAATTCAAGTTCAAAACATAACTACTATAAATTCAACACAATTCATAGTTTATATCCATATAGACTTTTATTCATCTGTATCCAATCTGTATATCCATATAGATTTTTTGCCTCCATTTGAGGAATCTGTTGTTTTCCATGCGGAATGGAATAGTCTTCATTTGTGATTTCATGGTTGTGTTGAGCATCACTATGGCTTGGTGCAAATTAGCCAGTTCTGTTATCTTGCAGATACTATTCTCAGAAAAGTACACATTTTTCCATAAATTAGCAAGCTAAGCAGCATATTTTTATAGCCAATTAACAATTGCCCAGTTCTAGCCCAATTTATTTATCCCTAGTGGTTAAATTCATATTAAGGAGGTGGTGAACCTTACTAATTTCAGTGCAGTGTAGGAGCAGTAGTGCTCAATTTATGTGCTATTATAAGAAGTTCTCAAAATGTGATTAAAACATGCTTTTTCTTACTTTAACTAAGTACATTAGAGTGGCCAGATCTTAAGCTTTCCATTTGTTTGCCAGCCTTGGCCTCCTATATTACATTATTGTTATTTTTACTGTTATACAATGCTATGATTTACGTTTCTGTCCGATTATAAATGACATGCCGTTTATGTAAACTAGAAGTGACAAAAACTTCTCCACATGCTGCCATGGGATGACTGTGATGAATACGTCCAAACTGGTTGACAGAACACTTCTGCAACTTATGGAGCTTATGGAGTTCTCCATCCTTCTCTTCATTTTTTATAGTGTAGTAGTCAGAGCTTTTATACACAGTATATTTGGAGCAAAAAATAAAATATTTGCGTTACCATGAAAAATGAAGTGTGCATCAGATAATACATCAACATTAAGGTCTGGTTCCTTTGGAATCTCTGATGCAAAAATAAGGTTCCAGAATGCACCACTGTGTCCTTTACATTATGTACTTGCTGGATGCAAATTTATGCATAAAAAAAGAGTGCAAAAGCAAATTTGTTAGTGGTGCTATCATTATCCCAGCGCACATTATCTCAGGAACACACACCCACAAACGAAGAGTGGCCGTCGGCTACGGTTCAGGGTCAGGACTAAATCATTCATCATACTAAATGCTCACTTAGACCACACACACACACAAACACATTGAAACCTAAGCACGCTCCTCAAATGCAGTGCTTTCACATAGACTGTTTTGTTTTTCTGTATTCGCACATATACAGTACAGGCCAAAAGTTTGGACACACCTTCTCATTCAATGGGTTTTCTTTATTTTCATGACTATTTACATTGTA
>JAOTRJ010000045.1:7561890-7578406 GCA_028564905.1 Leptodoras praelongus | reverse complement strand
GCCCCACCCGGGGATCGAACCCGGGACCTTCTCGCTGTGAGGCGACGGTGCTACCCACCGAGCCACCGTGTCGCCCTGCACAATATTTATAAAATCAGTTTATTACAATTTTCTTTTTTATAATTTAACATCCAAATAACTATTCTTAACTATTCTTAAAAAACTACGTTTTTTTTATTATTATTGCAGTCACATTTCTTTGCTTCATTCAAAGGCTCATCTGACATGATAAATGAAAGAGTGAAGATTGTGTGTAGTGGACCTTCTCGCTGTGAGGCGACGGTGCTACCCACCGAGCCACCCTGTTGCCATATATATATATATATATATGTATTATAAAGATACACATGTGACTGCTACTCTATCACATGCACAAAGCCACTCTGTCGTCTTCTGCTCAAGCTCTAACTCTACATGTGATGGAAAATGTGTAAGGGTGTCGTTTCACCAGAAGAACTAACCTCAAGAGTAAGACACTCAGTCTTATGAGCAGTCCAGTGCAAGCATCTAACACGATCTGACTCGGACTGCTTTAAACCAGTTTTTCTATTTTTGGTTTCCTGAACGTGTGTTTTTTTTAAGACTTATTCAGAACAAACAAGAGCAAGACTCAAATAAGTCCTGAAATAAATCATTAACTGCTTCGTCTGCGTAAGGAATAAAACACACAGAGTTCATGCGGTTAAAGGAAAAAGAATTGGCCACAAAGTTGATTGTTTTCCACTAACAGCACACCCTGATGTGTTTTGTGCCCTTGCTAACAATTTTGTGTCTACTAAAGGACATGTCATACTTTTTTTGTCATATCGGTTTATAGGTGTTTACAATGTTGTGGAACAAAATCAGTTAGTTGTTGATATGCTGATGTACTTATGATAGCACATGTAAACTGCTTTCTCTCTCCAGCATCTCTGTATCTACTCTGTCTGTCTTGAAGACCAAACAAATAATGCAGCTTGTTCTGTTACCAGTAAATTGCAAAGTGCAAAGACTTTCCAGTGTCTGGAAAGATAAAGATTTAAGGCGCTGATACTTTACAGTTCTTCCAGAAATATAAGCAATATAATAACCCTGGTTTGTTGAATGCGCTAATATAAAGTATGCATACAGCAGTGATTTTGAAAGATGGATTTCAAGTCCATGTCTAAGGACAGATGTTGTAAAAATAAATAAATAAATGCATTAGTTTCCAGTGATGTTCTGTAATGCAAATGTCTTCTTTCTGAAAATGTCTTTAATTACAGCCTCTTGGGTTGACCCGATTCCCAAACTTGTAATATGACAAATAAACGAATAAAAGGAATAACTATGGTATGGCTTTCAGGAGGATTTGAGTGTGAGAGTTTGGTTTTTTAGTAAATTCTCAGTATTTAGTCTACAATCAGTTAATTATAAAGATGTTCTATCTTGAGAAATGCACGACTGTCCTTTCTGTATGAAAAAAAAAAAAACCCTGGCATGTTCGTTCATACAATGCTAGTGTTGAGTTATCGCTTTAGTGCATGTGCTAATGAAGGCTGAGGTAAACCAGGACATGTGTTTGGTTGCTCAGGAAGTTGATGTAGGTGGTATGTCTGACAGGGCTGTGGATTCTGTTTCATGCTTTAAGAAAATCACTTCAGAGTTTAAGCTGTTTGGGCGTTGAGGTTGGAGTCGAGACTGTTAATGTTTTACTGAAAATCCTACTTGCCATCACTGTGTGTTGGAGATCATAGTTAGGGTAGATGTGTGTATTCATTATGTGTCAAAAATTGAATAATGCATTCATGAATAGCTTTTTATAGTGCTTGTTGTTCCCCAAAGTAGCACAAACTCAACTTTTCAAAACATGTTGTAAAGTAGCTTACTCTAGGAGGTTGCCCCAGAGCACATGTGACCTTCACAATGACCTTTAAGATCAAAACATCAGCGTATGTGTGGGTTTGTGCTAGACAACTTTTAAGGTCTTGACAAACTTGAGTCTTCTGAGATTGCGTAACATGGAGTCCACAAGGATGTTGCCTTTGCCCCAGTACACTGGGTCTGGGTCTGTTACGAATGTACTAAGAACGCAGATGGTGGCTTTAAAGGGCAGTACGGAAGACGAGACACTCTATGTGTCTTTTTTTTTTTTTTTAAACCAAATGAGGAAGTGTAGCTTTGTGATCAAGTGATTGAACTCTGCTTTAACGAATGCCTTCAGACAGGCCTCTTGACTGTGTCACGTTTTCTTGTTTTTCTTTTTTTTTTCCTCACCTTTGTTAGAGTTGAAACCATATTACACAAGCACACAGGCATCATTTGAAGCAGCGAGGTGAAGAACTGATACCAGAGCAATCCAGAATAGAGCATGCTGTCTTTCCGCTTGAGTAACAACATACTTCTCTGTGTTTTAGTCACAAACCTCAGAGCAGCAGCACAACGAAACAGAACTACAAGAAATCTAGTACTCTTTTTGAGCAATTGTACATTACACCATAACAGGCTTTTATTTCCGGAGTGACCGTCTAATACTTTGTCATTATACTCTTAATGGCACTTTATTGAGACTTTATACATCATCCACTATCAAAGCCATTTTGCCATTTTTTTTTTTATCATTAAATAATAACATCGTAGCTCGCCTTTAATTAAGATGTTTCACCTTTTAGTCTGGGTTATGTCCACACAGCGCACCCGTTTCCACGTCAATGCACTTATTATTAATGTGTATTTGTTTAGGGGTTGGTTTATGCTTCAGTTTGCATGAACGCCAGAGAAGCAGTGGGTTCCTGTGTCGAAACAGAAAGCTGCTTACTGAACACTATCAAATATGATTACTCATTAACCTAAAAAGCCGGCTATGAGGGTAATAAGTGAATGATAGGAAGGTGTGTTACAAATATCAGCGTAAATAACACGTATATATAATTGGGTGAGTATCTTGGGTTTCTTTAATGTGCCGGTTGCTACAAATCGTACCCATCATTCTTGTTATATTGCATGTATAATCAGTTATGTGATATTTACAGTCATAATGAAACAATAAAGCCTGAAGGGGAAAGGGGTGTGTGTGTGTGTGTGTGTGTGTGTGGGGCTATCACTCTACTGTCATACTTCTGATAAGACAGGGATGCAGATTTGAGGAAGTCACTCTCTCTTGCCTTATTTGCATAAGTTCCATCCTGTGTAACATATTCCACAGGCTGACTCTTACCTTATATGGTGCTGGTGGCATAACTGTGTCGAAATCACATCTTAATATTTGTCATTTAGCGTACATTAAACGTCTTAGATGTGACAAATTGGGTTTTATTCTGGTTTCAGTACTCTTTGGTGGTGTATTGGATTGTAGATTGTTCTTTATGTGCTGTTGGTTGTAAATATTCTTGTACAGTACGTCGTCTTCTAATCCAAGAAAAGCAACGTGTTGTCCCTGCGTTTTCCCAAAAAGTTCCTGTTTTTTCCCCCCCACCTATATGCCAAAAGTATGTGGACACCTGAGCATCATAGCCATACTGCTTGTATGATTGTTGAAAATGGTATTCCCATTGATCACATTTAATACCTGCTTTTTTCTGTTATAACATCCTCAACTCTACTGGGAAGGCTATGCAGATTTGGGTCCATTCAGCTACAAGAGCATTAGTTAAGTCAGGCACTGATGTTGGCTAAGGAAGGAGGCCTGGGGTGCAGTCAGCATTCAGATTCATAGCAAAAGTGCGCATTGGGGTTGATGTAATGGTCAGGGTTCTGCAGGACACTCGGGTTTCTCGGCTCCAAACTTGGCAAACCATGTCTTCAACGATTACACTTACAGGAGCAGTGTCATGCTGGAAGGGAAACTGTAATGCTACAGCATACAAAGACATCCTTTACAATATCCAACATTTAGGGAAGAAGCACATATGGGTGTGACGGTCAGGTGGCCATAGAGTGTACTTAATTAAACTTTGACTAGCCAAAGCAGGAAGCAAGGTGGTAATGTAATAATGACATGGGTGTACTGGATGGTATTTACAAAGACATCAATTTCATTTTTGTATCAACAAGAATTTTGTGAGAAGAAATGTGAAAAAAAAAAAAAGTGAGCTTAGAGTAGAAAATAGAGCGGACCGAAAAACTCTTCATGTTAAAGGTTATTTCCTTAAGGGAAGGAAAGAAAAAAATCAAATACCAGTCAATTACCTGCTCAGTTTCTTGCACAATTGACAACGATGACTGATCTACTATGGCATGTTGCTCCATCCGTGTGTAGGCAAAGCAGAAAATGTAATCCGTTATTAAAGGCCGTGTTAAAGTCTGAGAGGTGCAAGTATGTCAGAAGAGGTAATAGAAGAGCCATTGTGATGTCTCTCTATAGGTGTGAATCATAGATCTGGCTCTGTGTGTTTGGTGCATTTTTTTTATTAGTTGAATTACAACACAGCATTATCAACATTATCTATAAATTAATTAATATATTTATTGAGAAGATTATTTAACATTATTATAGTTATTAGCCTGTTTGACTGGTCTCTTGAATTGAATTGGTTTAGTCCAACCCTCAATAAAAATAACACTCAATAATTAAAAATTAAATTAAACTGTAAATTATTAGAATTTTCTCCTCATGTGCTCTGTTGGTGTATAAGTCTTTACAGCACCCAGATAAATTGTACAGGTTTAAATAATAATCCAACTATTCAGTTATCAGGATTATGTTCATAAATCAGCAGAAGATGAATGGTAATTCAAGGGGATGCAGTTTTGCACATCAGGTTTGAGATCTGGTTAAAAACATGAATGGTAAACAGAAATAGATTGCTGACTTCCTGTATCTGACCTAATAAACCTTCGCTTCAACCACACACTGCAAACATGATACAGAGCTCATTAGAGTGAACGCCTATATATAAGTTATATCGCACACTGTAAGCCTGTAACCCCTGACCTCAGGAATGAACTGATGCTTTTTACGGTCATATAGGAAAGGGGGAAATGACCATGGCAGTGCCTGACAGTACACAGTTATGAATTTTTCAACAGGAGGCTACAAAATATACCGTAATCTATCTTGCGATTGTTTATTGATGTACTGTATGTAATAATGATGTTTCAAGCTAACAGTTACAATGATAAATTGCTTGCATTTTCTCAGGCAGAACTGGGTGGGTGTGTGGGAGGGGGGGGTGTTAGGGTAGCGCCAACACAGAATGACAGCCGTGTTATACTGCTAATAATCCATTTTATGATGTTGGTCTTAATGTGAGTTGAAAAGGAAGGGTGAACTGAGGCCTACGTGCACCTTTATATGAGAAAAACATGTTCAGTTTTCAAACTGCCTTTAATTCCTGGGAATTAGAGCAGAGCGGTGCACTTAACTATCAGGAAAAGAAGGGAACAAACACATTCCATCGCCTAGGCAGCCTCCAGTAAGTCTGTACCAGGATATGCAGAGGACTGTTTAAGATGAAGAGAAGTAAAAGCCTTGATAGTACAGATAGAACAGGCAGAACTCACAGTACATGTGTGTCAAATGTCAATAAGGAGGGAAGTTGAAACATCTAGGTCAGAGCCTGATCGGGTAAAGTCTCACTGGCCTTGTTTAGATAACATAACACATAGCGCACTGCTTAAGATATTGCTGCTGATCAGCTGATGAGTTCATATCCCAGCAACACCAAGCTGCCACTGTTGGGCCCTTGAGCAAGGCCCTTAACCCTCAACAGGTCAGCTGTATAAATGTGACATGTGTAAGTGGATAAGGGTGTCAGCCAAATGCCATAAATGTAAGTATAAAAGGCACATGGGTGATCTAAAGGGACAGGGAGACGTCTTGTGATGGTAGAGTTAGTGTGAGTAAGACAAATTAGAATTAGCCAACGAGGCAAATATGTCACATTAAGATCATGTACTATAGTCAGCTCCTTTGTTCACTCTTGACACCAAGCTTTTTTTTGCTTTAGCTTCTTTCTGATTCAGGGAAGCTTCCGTTTCCTTGCTTATCCTCGAACCTACATGTGAAACAGGAAAAAGTCTCCACAAAACAAGTTACCCACGTATAACATTATTAACTGCGGTAAATTTGTTATTTTCATTTCACTCGCTTTATTTCCATTGAATTTTAACCCAGGATGCTGGAGGCCTACAGTACAATAAAGTGAGAAGTTATACGTTCACAGTGTTACAGATGTCTCTTGAACTGTGATTAGTCAACGGGTACAGTTTCAATAGTAGCCTGAAAGATTCAAAGTTAAGCTTAGTTTAGGTTTTAGAGACAGATATTTTATTTTAATAAAGATTTTTGTTCATAATCTAATTCAAAAAGGTAAGCTGTCATATTTTATATTTGTTACACGTAAAGTGACATGTTTTTAGCCTTTTTTGTTTTGGTTTTGATCAGTATGGCTTATAGCTCATGAAAGTCTGAAATCTAGTATCTCAAACTATTAGAATATTTCATAGATCTTGAATACTGAAATGTCTGACTTCTGACACGCAAGTTCATGTATACACTCAATACTTGGTTGAGGCTCCTTTACCATGAATTACTGCATAAGTCAGCTTTTGTGGCACTGCTGAGATGTTAGTGAAGCTCAGGTTGCTTTGATGGTGGCCTTCAGCTCATCTGTATTGCAGGGTCGACTGTTCCTGATCTTCCTCTTGACAAAACACCATAGATTCTCTATGGGGTTCGGGTCCGGAGAGTTGGCTGGCCAGTCAAGCACAGTAATAATCATTTGGTAGTAGTCTTTGGCACCGTAGGCAGGTGCTAAGCCCTGATGGAAAAGGAAATCGGCATGTCCATAAAGCTTGTCAGCAGATGGAAGCATGAAATGCTTTAAAATCTCCTGGTAGATGCATTGACTCTGGACTTGATAAAACCCAGTGGACCAACACCAGCAGATGACAGCAGCCCAAACCAACACAGACTTCACACTGGACTTCACACTGGACTCTGTGCTTCTCCACTCTTCCTCCAGACTCTAGAACCTTGGCTTCCAAGTGAAATGCAAAATTAAGATGAAATACTTTCATCTGAAAAGTGGACTTCGGAGCAACAGTGCAGTTTTTTTTCTCCAAGGGAGTGGCTTGATGTTATGACCGCCTGTCTTTACGCACCGACACCAACCTAAGGCCACTCCTTGCTTGTGAAGCTTTCTCAAGTTCTTGAATTGAGTTTTCTTGACAATCATCTCAAGTCATTAACAGCAATCGCCGACTGCGGCTTGTGGTGTTGATCATCGTCTTCTGTAATTAAATATCCTAATAACCCCACATGCTGATTTTCATGAGCTGTAATGATTTAAAAAAAAAATGCTTGAAGTATGTCACTTTATGTGTCATGAATATACAATATGACTGTGTACCTTTTTCAATTAAATCATGAACAAAAGTGAACTTTTTGTGTGAACTGAACTTACATTTTTTTATATGTATCTGGATCAGTTGCTCGAGAAATACAATAAGTATTTAAGTGAGTGTCATTCTGAACCCTTTGTACTAAGCATTTGCTTTTTGCTGTGGTGCTTTCGGGAAAAGAGACTCGGATGAGTTCTGCAGATGGAGATCTGCTGATATACTGTACACCTGCAGTGTGTTGGAGGAAGCAAAGCACACTGGGTAATCCCACACATTTCCTTTTTGCTGCACTGGCAGATGCACATACATTATAGATTAATACAGCAGATTCGCTGCTCCCTAATAACTTCTGTGGTTTCATTTTTATGATTCTTACATTGTGTCTTTGGAACAGTATTGAAACAGACTTTTTTTCCTGTGTGACCATGTGTTACAATTTTCCTCGTACATATTTACTTTAACATAGTAACATTCATTCATAGTCTGTCATTTGGGGTGCGTTATATTATCATTCATGTGTTCAGAACGGCACAGAACTCTGTTTACTTAGCAGGAATAAAGTCACAGGAAGTGCATGATTGTGGAATACGACTTGTAGTAATGCAACCGGATGCCTGAGTGACCTAACAAGACTTCTTTCTGTCTTTCACTAGGCTTAGTGTGGCTTGACTTGAAATGTAATGTTGCATTGTAATACACACTTCCATTTAGAAATTGATCTGTTGTGGAGTTCATTGTGGAGTTTGGTTATCACATTTTTAATAAATCTATTGACACTAGTTTTCCTATAAGGCACCAGCACATCTGCATTTATGGCTTCATATGATGTCACAACAACCAGAAAGACTTTGACAATTGAATAGGGGTTTAATGGAACCTATTTTTTTCTATCCCAGAGTTTTATGTATGTTATTCATTAATTGTTATTGCAATATTGATATAGTAGAAGGCTGAAATATGCAAATGAGCTTTCTAGGATTAAAATAGTAAGGCATTGCAATGTAGAAAAAAATAACTTTTTTTTTTTTTTTATAGTAAAATGTTGTCATTAATGTTGGATTCAGACCAATTATTAATTGTGACTCAACGCTGCTACACCAGTCTGTTTAATCATAGTACTAGACATATGTAGCATTATAAATAGAAATGCTATTTTGGTCCACGTCGCGCAGCCTGATAATGCGCTGTAGTCTTTAATGCGTTTGCTCAGAACTGTAACATGGCCCATTCTTAGTTTCTGTACAAATGTCTTAATATTATTTTTGGTTTATGTTTTTTGGGGGCTTTTGTTCTTGTAAACTGGAAATGAATCCTTCGTTATATTTTGTTATACGCAAAATTTACATTTAAAATAACTGCTGTCTCAGAGGCACGTTTTCTTTTGAGAAACTACTTTCAAAAAAGCCACAATGGAATAAAATTAGAAAGCAGCTGGAGACTATGGTGGAGAGTCAGTGAGCGAACACAAAAATGTATTAATAGTACTGTATCAGGGAATGCGTGAATATCATATGCAAATTATCTGCACACTATACTGTGGTGAGCTATGTTACTGTTTTACTTGCACACACACACACACACACACACACACACACACACACATACTGTCCTTGGTCACTTAGTTTGTTTTTTTTCAAGTAACCTCCCAGCGTTCCTTCCCTCTTTTGTGCATCTGGAGGACGGGCCTGCATAGTCACTGGCAGCAAGGTTTCCTCGTGGTAATCTCAGCATAGTCACCCAAATGCTAAATAAAGATACCATGACTTAAGTAAGAAGTCTCTCTTATGGGTATGATGCCAAATGTTGAGAGGCTGTTTGGCGTGTAGTAATGATGGAAGGATTGTACGTCCAGCCTCAGGTCACCATGGATGAAAGGCAACTCTCCAATTCAAATGACTCATGATAATCTTGCATCCTCCAACAAGCTTAACATTCATGACCCCATGTTTGATCTTCTAGTCGAGGGCGTCACAAATCACTTCCTCTTTCACCCAAACAATAGCTTTAAAGACCGTGTCTGTTTAAGTGCTGTAATTCTTCAAGCTTGATTACTTTTTTCTGTGTGTACATCTTTGCACTAGCCAACACCCATTAAACGTGCCTGGCACTTTGCCAAGACCTTCAGCCCTCTGTTACTGTATTATAGAAGTTAAAGTATAAGCATCTCTTCATCTCTTTATTCATGCCCTCAATCTGTTTTCAGAAATGGAAGAAGAACTGGTTTGTGCTATATCCGGCGAGTCAGAACGGCATCGCGAGACTGGAGTTCTTTGACTGTGCAGGTAGCGGCACCGAAAAGCCCAGCACGAAAAAACTCGACAAAAAGATCATCCGCCTGTCAGAGTGCATCAGCATCCTGCCTGCCCTGACCGAAAGCTGCCCTAAAGACAACATGTCTGCCTTCTGTGTGGAGACCAACGACAAAACGCATGTGTTTGCAGCTGAAAAGCAAGTCAGCAACGAGTGGGTGGAGAAGATGTGTGAGATTGCCTTTCAGGTGAGACACCACAGCCCGAGATGAAACGTGTTTAATAATATCGCTCTTACATGACCTTTAGTGGTCTTCCAAAGAAACATTTTTCTCATTTTGTCCTTTCGAATTGTTTTCGCTGAGGAGAACAAATCATATCTTAAATGGGAATTGGCTTTATATAAACTGCAGATCCGTTGCGACAATGTCCAGAAGTTACTGAAGACAGACAGATAAATGACTAAAGGGATTATTATTTATTCATGATCTAAGCACTCGGGCTTAAATAAGTTTAAAATACCACACACTAATGAATGTGAGCTGTATATAACTATAAGGTGCTAAGCAAACTGCACTTATCTCAGATTGTTTGTGTTTGCGCCCTGAACGAACAGGGAATGTCTAGGCATGTTCCGGATACATGCTGGGAATTTCCAAGGGTAAAGGGCCTTTTGGAAATTTAAGCTTTTATGGGAATCAGAAGGGCAACTCTGCACACTCAGCATCTCTCTCTTTCTTTCCTTTTTTCACTTTAGCTTACTTTGTCTTTCTTCCTTTCAGGGAGGGGGTGGATCTTTCTGTAATATGGACTCGAATGGACAACAGGATCTTAAGATGGCTGAGAACCTGATCTATTACTCCAGAGAGGAAGGTAACAAAGTTAGATAGGACAAATGGCATAAACTAGGATTTTTTTTTTTTAAAAACACTGTAAACATATCATTGGTATGAAGAAGAGTGTAGGATGGCAGGAGAAATGTCTGTGTGAGAGTCAGCCAGTGGATTTTATTTTCCTGATGTTACATAGCAGCAGTTTGCTCAGCTGACCTTGGTTAGTAGATTTTTTTTTTTAATGTAGAAGCTTTTGTTTCTGCATTGTTCCTGCATTGACTATCAACATTGCGATCAAACTTTTCTTTGCCAAAACAAAAAGACAAACACTGTCCTCCTTTTATATCCTGCCCATAGTCGTCATCGCTAGAGGGAGGAGACAGAGATAAGAATTATATATGTCTGTGGTACACAAGATCCTAAACAAAGAGGGGCTTTGTGATATTGTTTCCTGTCTGAATTTGGTAGTAGCACTATCACTGTTGGCCTTTTTAAAGGAACAGCCAAGAAATCATCACTCAATTTCCTGAAAAGATTTTGTTTGGTTCAGTACTTACAGTATGTTCATAAAGTTACAGATGCCAAACATGATCGACTACATTTGAGAGCAAACCTGTGGATATTTAATTTTGGCTGAACTGTGTCTTAAACCCTAACCACAGAGGAGAAAAAACCCAAAATGAGCCTCATATAACATACAAAGGACTTCATCTGGCCACATGCTAGGCACATGGCTCTGGAAAAATGTGGCTTTTAATGTGTTTACACTAGACAGTACAGAGGAGAGCTGCTTGCTTCCTTACTGTGACAGAAATGTCTCACACACACACACATGCACACCAAAACACTGCCTGCTATTTTTGCAATGCCAGGTTGCCTTGGTTGCCTGTAATTAAACATGATTGAGTTAAAGAAAAAATGTTACTAAGCGAAAAGCAGCTCGGAGAGTAGCACAGAATCTCAGGCATTTAGCCCCATCCCCCTTTTGTCACAGCCCACCTCTACACATGCCATGGAGAGAGAGAGAGAGAGAGAGAGAGAGAGAGAGAAAGAGCACGCGAGAGAACGAGAGAGAGATATATTGATAGATATTTACGAAGGTGTCAGTGTCTTTCTTTGAACAGAAGGTTTTAGGGAAATAGAGGTCATTAATACTTCTGTTTTTCATAAGGGCACCTGTGACTTCCTCAAAGAGACTGTGTGTGTCTGTGAGTGAGCACTGACATTAAGAGGCTTGTGACTTTAGTCTTCACACACTCAGTCACAGCTTCAGGGCCTGAGTGTGTAGGATCACTGGTTGTGTATGTTGTGCTATGTGGTGCATGTATTTCTCTGAAGAGTATCCTCAGCATATGAAGCAACACCGTGTCCCACACGGCTATTCTAACTGGCACTAACTGTCAGTTTGACAGACTTTAAGTTTTCCACTGGCCTAGAAAAACCAACTGTGAGCCATCTCCTGAGTCAGGTTGAAATACCATAACGTACATGGGACTGTCCCACTGACCGGTTCAGTTCAATTTACTTGGACAATTTTAACATTGGACATTGTCCCAAAGACACTTTACAAAGACATTAAACCCTGACATAACTTGTCAGCTTTTTGTTTTCATTAGTGTGTAATTTTTGGACCACTCTTAACCCAGACTAACCAAAATATCCGCTTCATTGGTCAAAATTAACCTGGTACACCTCAGTTCAAATTTCCACTCTATTTTAGCCTGTGATTTTATAGTGTACTGTATATGAACATGCTTTCTTTTCTATATGAAAAATTAATAAGCATTTTAAAGAAAAATCATTTGGACCAGTGTAGCCCTGGCGAATAGAACAGTTTTCCCCTTTTGCACAGGCACAGTTGCTCCCCCTGGACCGGAGTTGAGAAGGTCTGAACAAACATATTTGTACCTGTTGTATTTTACAGTCAATGAATTCTGGGTGAGCGTCCAAAGAACAGAAGCATCCGAACGTTGTTGTCTATTGGGTAACTACTGGCTCAAAGCAGATGGAGAGAGCCTGATATTGAAGGAGGCTGTAATGAAAAAGAACCTGCTTGTGTGGCCCTACAAACTGCTACGGCGCTATGGCAGAGATCGCGTGAGTTCTAATTTTATCATCTTTAACAGAATCTGAAGGAAGATTAAATTCTTCTGCAACAGTTTGGGCCATTGCATTGCTTAATTTACATATACATAAGGCTTTGTATCATTTTTCACTGATGTCTATATTTGTTCATGCATGCACATACAAATGATGAGCAACCAAAATACTTTTGCATTTCTTCTCAGTCTGTATTTTTGGTGACAGCTATCCTCGTACTAATGCTTACACTTCAAGCAGGAACTTGAGGCCACTGTTGTTTCCATCTCTGCTTCCTGTCATTACCATAGAAACCGGTTTGATACAGGAAGCTAGCCTTCCTTTCTCCCTCGAGTGTGGGCGGGGGGGCAGGGGGGGGTGACTGGAAGCTGTAGTATCTGTCACAAATCTAAATAAACTCATGCTAATTCTCCTAGGCAGTCAGAACAGACTACACTTTGGTCATATAATAACATGTTCTGTAGAAAAGATTGTCTAGGCTCAGTGCTGCACCAAAATACAAATAGTGTTAAATGGATTACCATGGATTCAAAAGATACACCATTAAATTGAAAATGTACAGTTTATGTGCATCACTGGTTAGCATCATGATTGTTCATTGCTTCTGATGTTTGGTGCAGGTTATGTTCTCATTTGAGGCTGGACGCCGTTGTGAATCAGGTCCAGGCAACTTCACCTTTGAGACAAAGCAGGGGAACGAGATCTTCCAGATTGTGGAGGGTGCCATTCGGGAGCAGAAGGCTCAGGCTGAGGAACACCACTCATCATTTGACGGGGACTGTCCTGCTCTCCAACAGATCCGGGCTGCCATCTCTGAGGGAATCAGCCGAGAGACAGATGGAGACTCTGGTGGCAGTAAACCTGGATCTGCTGATGGAGTCATTGGCCGAAGGGAAGGAGAATGTAAAAATCTTAAGGGTCGCACTTTACCAGAGCCTCCAGTTCCTGTTCCAAGCACATTGCCTCGTGGGCCAAAAGGGACCCTGGACGATCAAGTGAATCTGTACTCTGAACCTGCTGACTCGGTTCGCCTGCCCGCTCTTTTGGGGGACTGTCTTTATTCTGACCCTGTAGACAGCATTAAACCTACATCAGGGCACAACCCATGGCATCGTACACTTGGTGATGAAGGTGGCAACAGCAAAAACGAGCCTTTTTATGCAGATCTCTATGATCGAGTGACTCTTGACATTACCCCAAGAACAGGAGCATTGGGACTTGAACCTCGCAACAGGCGTCCTGCTGGAGTACCCCAGGCAGAGCATATCTATGATGAGCCGGAAGGAAGAGCAGGTCCTCCACTAGTCCAGCCAATCAGCACTCTGTACGATGAGGCACGGCTGGAAAGCCAGTCCTGGAAATCCAGGGGTGTTGAAGAACCTCAGGCTCAAGAAGTGCCTTATAATCCAAATCCAGATGACAATGGTGTCCCTGCTTTTGTGAAGACAACTGTACCATCAGCTGTGGCCAAGCCTAAAGGTCCCAAGCCCCTCACAGCACCCAAACCAGGGAAAGGAGCACTTCCTAGGAAAGAGCCACCTCCACTGCCCCAAGGTAAAACTGGAGCTAACCTGAACAACAACAATAGCAGCAGTATCTGTTACTCGGGTGGTGAAGGGTTTGGAAACGGTGGGATTGGTGGAGGAAAAGTAGAGAAGCATGCTGAGATTTATAGTAAAGTGTCGAAGCATAAGCCCCCTGCTACAGCATGGCACCCTGCCATGCGACCCCCAGACATCATCTATGACAACTTGGGTGATATTTGATTTGATCCTACATGCCTTTTTCAGTAGTCAAAATGCACTCTGGTGTCTTTTAGAAACCTATTCCTAGAGTTTCTAAATGATCACATGCTTTCTGGGGTCTTGTTCTCAGGCCACTGTAATATCTGGGATTACTACAGTAAACGGAAAACCAGAAAAAAAGTGTGCAGGTTAGTGTCATAGGCAACTGGCATCATACAATGCAATGTGATCAGTCAGTGACACAAAGTTCCTTTATTTAGGAAGGACAGTGAAACTACAAATTTTGCAAAATTTAAATGTGCTCTCCCAAACACATTTCTTTTATGTGGGTTACTCACATGGACTTATACTATGTCAATTTTGCACATATTGTACCAGTTTCTCCTTCTTAGTGAATCTTACTGAGTCTGTGACTTGTATATTGGAGGCTACAAAGCCCTTAAATAACAGAAATTGAAACTGCCAGACAAGGGAATATACTGTTCTGGGAATCTGTGATGGTCAAAGATGAATGGTTATATGGACAATCAATGCACACGTCTACATTTTATTTCTACTGAGATTTTAAATGTAGCAGTTTACTAATCATCTGCTATATGTATGTGTGGGAGTAAGTCAAAAACAGCTGTGCTGTTGATGTGATGATAATAAAAGATTTTTCAGAACTTTCTAGCACTGTCTATTCCAAGAAATATTTGTTTGTCTAAAAACATCTCAGGAGATGGCAAAGACGGAAAGTCATCCCAAATACTCCTTTTTTCCCTTTCTCACTGTCCCCCTGTTTACTCCCTTATTCAGTGCTCCTGAAATGGCTATAGAGGAATGCCAGAAAAGATAAAACACAGCCTTATGCCTAGTGAATTTTAAGCAGCTGTACAAAAAAGGGCTTTAATTTAAATGGCTAGAATACTGGCTAAGTTAATCTGTGTCTGCTTGGCTCTGCCTGAAGGTACAGGCTGTTCCTAGTCCTGTTTTTTTTTCCTCATTCACCCCTTCACTCTTGCCTTTTCGTTCTCCCCTCCTCTGCCTTTTCTTCCACTGTCTGAAAGTCTTTCTTCAATGGCCACCCTCTTGGCCTGCCAGAATCTGATCTATTCATCACAATGTGACGCATTTTTTTGTGTGTGCTGTTTTCTTAAGCTAAAAAGCAGTGCAGTGCCTTGTCCTTCACAACATTCCTTGGAAAAAAAAGATATCAAAAACCTTCTAGTCCCTTCTGTAAAAGTACCAAATGAGTCCCCTGAAATTAGTCTGTGCTTTTTTACAAGTACCCACATGCATCTTTACCCTTCCTTTAAAGATTCTCAGCAAAAGTTGAGACTTTTTGTGATATTTTTTGAGAAAAGGCAGTATTAGTGGTGATTGCATACATTTATTCATATTCAGTAACCCAGTCAGGGTCACGGTGGATCTAAAGCCTATACTGGGAACTCTGGGCATGAGGCAGGAATACAGCCTGGTACATCACAGGGCACATATGCAATTTAACATAGCCATTCTACCTGGTAAGTAAGAGGAGAGATGGGAGGAGAATTTACACACACACACACACACACACACACACACACACACACACACACACACACAGAGTAACCTGAGGACAGGGACAACTAGCTAGAACTGTTAGAACTTCTAATTCTCATGCTTCACTGAATACACTGAGAGACTACACTGTAGACTAATTACACAATTCCTTTGCAGAACCACAGGTGTCTGGAAAATCAGATAAAACAGTATCTAACCACAAAAGCTTTTAATAATGTTAATTTAATTAGTGATGTTTTCAGTGCTATCAGTATTGGCATTTCCCAGATCTATAAAAAGGGTAGCACAGGGGATGTATTTCTCATTTTGCTTGACTTCCTCTTTTCTAGAATGTACAGTTTCTGTTTTCATTCCACCCCCTTTTGTATGCCTGAATAACCTCCGGGGGGGTGACAAAAAATACAGAAGTGTGCCTTGCTCTCTGAATTGTACGGCAGATGTACTTTTGAAGCATGAAAAGGCTTATCATAGTCAAATTATATTTTGAATATTATACTGTCCTTAATCTTTTATTTCATCTGAGAAATTTGACTGACTATATTGTTATTGATTTGTAAATAAAACGTATAGCACATGGAATGATGGACTTTGTGGTCGGTGACAGTGACCATGACAAACAGGCTTGAGGAACAATATTAAATTTATAGTGTTAACTTATCTAATTAGTGTGTGTGTGTGTGTGTGTGTGTGTTTGTACTTGTCAACCACTTGCTATGTAAAGAGCTCAATAAACATTATGAAG
>JAOTRJ010000045.1:7447143-7487778 GCA_028564905.1 Leptodoras praelongus | reverse complement strand
AACATTTGGGGATGGATGGCAAGGGAAGTTTACAAAAATGGACAGCAGTTCCAAACAGTGGATGTATATATATATATATATATATATATATACACACACACACACACACACACACACAACCATCTAGAAAAAAACAAAACACAGCACAAGAAGTTTCCCGGACTGGGAGTGACATTCTGTGAACACGTTCATCTACGTTTTTTTTTTTAAGTGTCTTGGACATCAGTATTTCTGCAACATTGTGCAACTCTCTTTTTTCTTACATTTGCAGCTGAAATGGGATGTTAATATATTTTCAAAATTATTTTTCTATTTTGTCCATTATCGCCCACTCCTGTGCCTTGCTTTGCGGATCTGTTCTCTCATTTATTTCTTTTTCTCTATGCTCTTTTTCTTTTGCTCTCATTTTTGCGCTCTCGTTCATACAAAGGCATATGTTGGAGTGCATTACATTGGTTATATAACATACGTGCACAATTACACAAACCCACACATGAATCTGCTTGTGTATGGTTCCTTGGACACGTGGGTCTTTGTCCTTAAAATAAAAAAGGGACACACTGAGGTAAACACTAGCCCACAAACACTTTGCTCATGCATATTTATGCATGTTATAGAACTGGTCCATCAGGTTTGTGCAGAAGGCTCTCCGTGCTGTTGGATATGCGTTGTGCATTGTGTCACCCCTCTGGGTAATATGCAGTGCGATTGAACAGGTGAATCACTAAGGAAAAGAAATGGAACCTGTTCTGTCTGCTTGATTGCTGTGTATGTGCGTATGGTTTCATTTTCATTAGTCGGGCCTTGTACACAGCCATATATTCAAACCTGATATAGTTAGACCTAGAAATTCCATTGAAAGCCACCTTTTGTTCAGTCCACACTGCTAAGGGCACAACTGGTAGGAAAAGAGGAACTTGAACACTTTATTTATATCAAGAAAACCAGTATCCATTGCTAGAGATGTATCTGATGTAATATGAGGCACATTAGAGTTGAGTATCTGGGACTGGGACATAGATTATGAGAACACCAGAAAAAGTGCTGTAAAATAATTATGTTGTAGTTTAAAATGTTGTTATTGGGTTAGTCTGGTATGTTATAATAAACAGAGTGGGACACATCTGCAGATTTATGGATTTAAATGAATACAAAAGAAAGAAAATGAGTGTGTATCATATTAACTACATTGTAGCATTGTCAGCATACACTGAAGTACCAGAAAAGCTGGTATAACAGTTAATACTTGCTAGGTCCCCCAGAGGATCTTGTCGGAGTTCTTGTCGTCACAGTACAACCTTGATATGCTCAAACTGTGCTTCTACCTCCGAAAAGGCCCATCTCACAAGCTGTAATTAGTAAACCATGCTGGAAATCGCAACATCTTGATAATTTGCCATTCTCACGACAGGAACGGCTCTAGAAGCTTCCACAGATGTCTATTGCATTATATCTGCACTGGCAGATGCAACTAATGACGTGTGTATGTAAAAAGATACAAGTACAGGTATGAACGAGGCACATTAGAGTTGAGTATCTGGGACTGGGACCCGCATATACCACAGCTAAAAAAAAGTTAGTCAAGCAGAAGGTTTTTACATTCATGCAGGCAAGCAGTAAGATATAATGTAGGTAGTCAGATATGAAGCAAAGAAAGAGACGACACCTTCATTACTGCAACATGAGTCACTGTAGAATGCATTTAGCATTCGTTCATTCATCCTTCCTAGCTGCCTGGTGTAGGTCAAGCTGGTTTAAACTTGGCTACTAGTTGGTTTCTATGTTGAGAAATGGAACCAAGTAAAAATGTTAGAAAATATTCTAACACAAGCAGGATTAAAGGAAAAATCCCACACATGTCTCTTGAGTGATGTAGCTGAGGCTGAGGAACTGTCAAGGCCAGGATTCACACACCATACTCACAGTGCTGGGATCTCTTTCAAGTGTTTCTGGAGGAAGAGTAGTAGGGTTCACCTTTAATGAATAAAGGAGTAAGAGATATGAATATTTGTTGCACTAAACAGATACAGATCGAGCTACAGATGTTGATATTGCATTATATCTAGGGGAGAGCAATATGGTAAAAATATAAAACAAAATCACGATTCTTTTTCATGTTGGTTTTGGTGGTGTGTTTATTCATGGATTCTTGCTTGTGAAAAAGGGGAGGTGAAGAAATCAAAGGCATGATGGATTGCTGTGACTGGTTTATCTGCGTTCTCTAGGGTGGGCATGAAATGAACCAGCCAATAGTGTGTTTTGGCTGAGGAAAAAAAAACTTTGGAGTCATTACTTGTATGAGCACAGAATTGCAGCGGGTATTCATTCTGAATATGGAGCCAATGTTTATGAAGTCATCAGTAGCCTAAGCAGTGTGGAATCAGCTGACAAAAAAGGCTAATCTTTGTATGTTTGAGACAAAACCTTCTGGGTAGTAGCAAACCACATAAAAAGAGAAAACACCAGTCTTATGAGTTTCAATCAGTTTTTTTAATTTTACTTCCATTTCGAAAAGGTGCGAGAGACGCATGCATTACAACCTCCAGGGCACTGTAAATAAACAAATGCAAAACTGGCAAGGAAATGAATTTTTATTTCATTTCACGAATATCAAGAAAAGAAAATGGATTAAGTGCATGTTGCACAATTTTCAGTTTCAGTCAGGAATTTAATAAGAGGTCCTTTAACCATTTTCCTGTTTGGAAACAAGAACTGGATAGCGCGTCATGTCTCATTTCCCATTTTCCTGTTTTATGACAAAAGTTGAATGGTCAAAACATTCACGGACCATAGCACGATCCTGCTGTCTCCCTGTAATGGTGTATCATGGACACATTCTAACCCTTCAGACTCTGATACGGTCATATCACACGCCCCTGATTACATCCCTAGTCAATACATGTAGTGTCCGTGGAACCTGAGCAGAGGGGCGAGCTGACATTGGACCAGCTATAATTATAGCAAACAGCATACCGGATTTGTGTTTACTCCAGTTCCCCGTATTGGTTTAATGAGCATCATTACCGAACAAACACTTTGCTCTATAGCTACAGGCTGCAAAATTAAATCATCGTTCCAGAGTAAATAAAGTTCAGAGCATATACATTGTGGGAGTGTGTGGATTCTGAATGAATATCCGAGACAGACGGAGGAGAAAAAAAATTCTTCAGGACCGCCTTTGGAGTAAAATTGTGAGTGTGTGTCTGTGTTGGGTTCATACTCACACCATTTTGAACAATCACTATAATCTCAGCAGTTGGTTTCCTCTTTACTCTCCTTCCTGCTCTCTCAGCCTGTAAGTTCCAATAACAATCTAACATGCTAGTCTGTGTTTAGGAAGTACAGCCATTGTGTTTGAGAAGCATCCAGGAAGGATGAAGCCCCGCCCACTCACTTCCCATCCATCTTCCTGTCGCGTTGATGATGCCACCAGGCTACGGCTTCATGGGAAACACCGTGTGACCCTGTGACCTGGTTTTCCAGTGAGCGAAGCAGAGAGGCCTGAGCTTGATGCTAGCGGATGGCAGCATAAGTTTAAATCGATAGTCTGTGCACATCAGGAAGTACAGTAACTGATATGACAATTGTGTGTGTTTTAGAGATCCTCGGGGATGACATATGGTCATGTATGGAGCCGCCTTCTTGGCTAAATGGATTCCATTATTTTGAATGTGAAGTGGTGTGATAGTGAGTGTGCTTTTAGTATGAGGATGTGAAGCACTTTTCTTTTGCTTTCAGCACTGTCCTGTGAGCTAATGGCTGACTAACATAGCTTTGCTAAAAAGCTCTAATGAGTGGTGGTGCATCGGTAAGACCTGGCTGTAGGCCTGAGGCGGGCCAGAGGATTGTGTCTGTGTACGTTTCCTATCAGAGTGCTGCTCAATCAGGATTACTGTAGCACATTTGCTGAAAGCAGATTTTGTTCAGTCTAGTCAGCACGTGTGTGTGTGTGTGTGTGTGTGTGTGTGTGTGAGAGAGAGAGAGAGAGAGAGTGCATTATTAGCAGTACTGGTCAATTGATAACTGAATGGAAACTATTATTATGGTCTTATTAGCAGCACTATGTGTGTGAGCATGATCAATACATTAGAACTGCAAGAATGAATTTTTCTATAAAAATGTTGTCTATGGTAGATTCTCCAAGAAGCTCAGTAAAACGTACTGTGCTGAAGTCTAAGGCAGATAGATGGATGAAGGGATAGATGGGTCTCTTTATTAATCACAGAGGAAAATTCAGGAAAGACATGCAAAGACTTGCTGTAAAGACAGACACACTTACTTTATTATGCTTTATTTTTGTCTCTTATGTATGTAAATGTGACAAATCCCAATGGCAGATTTCCTCTTTCAGTCATCCCATACCCGTACTACAAGATTTGGCTAGAATCTCTGGCAAGTTTGTTCTTATGAACAAACAGTGACTTTTGATCAAATAAGCATAGAGGATGATGGTTAATCTGGCCCGTCTTTGTTTACTGATCTGTCACGCCCAACGTCAAGATTGCGTTTTCACCTGAGACAGTTGGTGTTTCCCACACTACCTGATGTGTTTGGTGTTTCCCACACTACCTGATGCTGAGATGAAAACACTGACCATGTTTAAGGTTTAATCCAGGCAGCAAAGCCCCTTTCTCTGATCCTTCAATAGATGGAAGGTAATCTGGTGGTTTAAGCTGAGTCTAAAATCAACATGCCTTTAATGATCGAGGAAACGATCTGAAACGTAACATTTATGATAAAGTTGTGATATTTTCTTAGCTTAAAGCATTGTTTGAGGATTCGCGCTATAATCGTGTAGTACAGCGCTACTGCGGCCGAGATAACCTGCTGCGAGACGAACCGGGTTTTTGCTCTGAAGCCACATTCGTTCATGAGAAATTCGAATGCATGATGAACACATGAGAAATTTCAAATCGTTTCAAAGAAATCAATCTGTCTGTGTGTGTGTGTATTTGTGTGCACGTTAGCGCTCGAAAGCTCTCGTATCACTAGCAAGACTCTGTGTGTGGGCGACAAGAAGGCTTATGGGTAGCGTAGTCCGTAGGGGGATGTAACTCGCCTGTAGGAAGCTCTCCATCTGTGTTGACCGTACAAGTGTTAATCCTTTGCATTTTTACTAGAAATCTGAGGCTGCTAAAGTTTCCAGAATGTTCACATCCTTCCACCCACAACACTCTTTTAGAGAGATTTGGCTCAGGAACAGAAATACACTCACAGGTCATGTGACATAGGGCATTAAGTTGAAGGAAAGCTGTATTGATCGATGGGAAGGATTCCAGAAAACACCATTATCTCGCTCCTTCTTAAACACACACACACACACACACACACACAGTCAGTGTACAGTGTCCACTCAGACTCTGACTAACAATTCCCATAAATAAAAGGATAGATGTTCTCAGTATTTCTACAGTGTTATTGTTGGTAAAGCTGTCTTCTGTGTAGCCTGTTATTATCACAGCCAATGCTTCCTTACTGAGACTGAGGTCTGTTGTTGGTGCTGATACTAATCTAGATAATTCGCTGCTAGCATTAGTGTATCTAAATGATACCAACGCTAACCATTAAATCTTTACCAGCAGTAGTACTGCTTGTGTAGTTTGTCTTCTTCAAACTTCTCCAGGCGTGTTAGACTGTAATTTCACACTGTGTAACCAAGCACAATGAGCCTTATCCAGTGCACTCTAAATCTTTTTAGAAGAGAAAAAGTCCTGGTCAGTCTATGGCTGAGTGGCATAGAACAAAAATGTCACACCTGAGCCCTTGTTTTCCTCCTGAATCTTTTTCAGCATTTAAAAGAAAAAATCTTTTGTGTTGGATAACTGTAGCTTTTTTTGTCCACAGTATTTCAACAATTCATTATGAATTTCTTCTTTTCCTATGAGCTACATACAATAACGTTAGTGAGCCGTGAAGTGGCTCAACTGCCACCGTTCTGTGAAACCTTCGTCATCGGCGTCATCATCACCGGGGCATGAACATGACTCTGCAGGAAGAGTGCAGCCATCTGGAAATGGACCATCTCACTCTTTCTCTCTTTTGTCCTTTCTGTCTGTCCTTTGCAGCTTTATATCATCAGGCGTTTATTGGAACGGACGTTAAATTAAATTCCCCGCAGCCACAGAATTAACCCTTTATCCTTACCGGACGTCCCAAACTCAGAAGCATGATAGAATTATGAACCATATTTAATAAACGGTAAACCATACACGTTTTCTAATATCAGAGAAGACAATTTTGAATCTTTTTCTAAACCGGTTTTACATGTAAACACAGAACGGTGCACGTAGTAGCTATGATTATTGCAAATGAATTGATTTCGATGCTGGAATTTCAAACAAACTGTCTATCCTAAGCTCTGTTGCAAATCTCCTTTGACATGCACAAAACGTGTAATCCTTACCAGTGTTACCATAGCAACGAGAAAGATGATAATCCTGTCAGAGAGCAACAAGTAGCCATGTTAAATTTGAGTGTCTGAGAGCAAAACATCTTCCAAATGCCCTTCATAAGCAGACACCGAACGCAGTTTGTCTTCCTGAGTCATTCTACATTGAAATGTTAGTTGGACGTTGTATGAACTTTTTCCATCACATGACCAGGATTTGCGCCTAACGTGCAAATGTGTATGGTCAAAAATACTGACTGGCTGTTATTCTGTCATATGCCTCAGAATGATGAGCAAATTGTCACCGTGTTAACTAGAATGAAATTTCAATCAGTTTTACTCAATTCCGAGGTAGACGTTAAAACACCCGTTAGCCGATTAATAAGCCTGCAGCTTATTAACACCATTCCCAAAGCAGTCTTATCTAATATTTCTTTAACAGCTGATATTTCAAGGTGGTGAAACTCGAAAGCGTTTCCTGGAAACACTGCTTTGTCAACCAGGCCATGGTATCCAAGACTTAATTAAATCAAAGGAGCTGTGTTCATATAAGCTGTGTATAATAAAAAGGCTTTTTAAACATTATAATAACAATTCCATGCCGGCTGGAGCCGCTAAACAAAACGGGCTGCTTTTTACAGACGGCAATAATCAGCAGCAACCATGGTGAGAGTTTCATCAAAGTTTGGCATTTACTTCATTTTGAAAATGCCCATGAATGACGTGTTCTAATTAATTTAGAAAACGAGTGCCATAAAGCTTTGATAAATGCTGAAATAGCCAGCACACGGTCAAAACATTGTGTCCACTCCTAGTCTCTATGACAATTTTTTTTTTTATGTGGTTGTGTATTCAGTTCTCCATCTGCTGCTCTCAATTACATTCATGGCTCTTAAAGTTATAATGGAAAAAAAACTGAACTGCATCTCTAATTATTTATTTTATATAAAAAAAAGTATTTATTTATTACTCTATTTATTTATTTATTTATTTATTTATTTATTTATTTGCCAGCTCTCTGGACTGGAGAAGAGTCTAGAGAGAATTAGAGTCACATCTCTACTCTTCCACAGCTGTACAATCCAAACCCACACTTTTCATGTTGTGATAGCAGCATGTGTGAATAGTGTCATTAGCGTGTCCTTGTACAAGGTGTGTAAGAGAAAAAGAATGTGAAAGAACAGGAACGATGAAGATGGCATGTTTACATTCTTTTTTTTTCACCTGGATACTTTTACACACACACACACACACACACACACACACACACACACACACACACAGAGAAATAATGTGTGTGCTGTATACATAAACAGTGCTATTTTGAAACCTTGATCTGAACCCAAAGCCTTTTCCTGAGCATAACATTTATTTTAACATCACTATTGTCACTTCTGCAAATTGAACTTTGAAACGAAACCCCAGTCACGTGTATATACAGAGCATTAACACATGATTTGCATCTCGTCTTTCCTGTAGTGTGACACACCCACAGCTTGCCATATGACGACATGAGTAAGGTGTAGAAATGGCTATGAGAACAGCAGTGCTTGGCAGTGATAAGGAGAGTTGGGGGAAAAAAAGCACATATATATATATATATATATATACACACATACATCCAGCAGCTATTTCTTAACCATTATAAATTTACCAGAACCATTTCTCTACACTCTCCTTCACTGTGCATTATGAATTATTTATGTAAGCTGATTAGTGTGTGTGTGTGTGTGTGTGTGTGTGTGTAGAGATGTCCTGGGCCAGTATCCAGTTGGCAGAGCAAGAGTACATGTCTCAGTCTGACATCCTTGTTTAATATTAGGTCATCAGTCCTGAGGGGAAATCTGCTCTATGTCTTTGTGTGAGCACTTGTGGGGACATTTAAAGCTGTGTGTGTGTGTGTGTGTGTGTGTGTTGCTTGAGGGTTTGTTCATTGCTATAAGAATCCTATTATATGACATCACCAATCAGGCACAGTTGAATCTGGTTACTGAGGAAGTTCATGAATTTCCTGTATTTTCACTTTCACTCTGTCACAGCTCTGACATTTTCACCATCTCTTCCCGCTGCACTAAGTGGCTGCGTGTTCTTCCAGGCTGCGTCCTGGCCTCTGCTGTGCTGTCAACTCCAGACTCCTCTCCATCTGGCTACCCGGCAAGAGCAAGCAAGCATGAGAGAGCACCCAAACACCCTGACACAGCGCTGTCTTAACTTTCCACTTCGTTTGGAACTAAATGTTTTAATAAAGGACAGCTCGCACTTTGGCTTTGTCCTCTTCCTGTATATCCTGCTCCTCAATCTGTTGTCTTTCTTGCATTAGTTTTCCAGTGCTTTGCACAAAAAAGGATACAGATGTCTCTGTATGATGAAGAGGCATTCAGACATAACGTTAACACCGTTCTATGGCCGTGTGTCTGGGTATTGTCTAGTGAAAGAGTGTGAAAAGAGGCTTTGTTCAGAGAGCAAGGGAACATAACCAGTCATCGTCTGTTCTTCTGAGACAGTGATAAATGCTGTCGATGGCTGTCTAAAAGGTCGAAACGTGACAGAGAAGGCACACTTGCAGTGTTCAGTGGTGGAATTTTGACAGACTGAGATCTCAGTCACATGCTGACAGTGTAATCTGTACTAATAACAGTTTAACAAAAGAAAGAGAAAGGATAACTGTCACAGTCACTGTTTTACAAAAAGGCTTGCATGTGTGTTCGAAGCTTCAGTTGATAGTGCTGAATTGAACATCCGGCGACCGACTAGTCTGACCTGATTTGTGGTGTGTGTCTGGAGCAGGGTTAAGCCTGTAAGCTGATCTTGTGCAAGAACTGGCTAGTGGCTTTAGCTTCCTCTGTTCCTCTGTTATCTTTTCTTATCACATGCTTTGTGCCTGGTTTACTATATGTCACGAATGACTTTGTTTGGGGGTGTCTGTAATACAATTACAGACATTTGAAAATTTAAATAAAGAAAAGTGTGTGTAAGGCTTGTGCAATACAGACCCCCCCGCTTGTGATTTACCTTTTTTAAAAAAAAATCTCGCTAAAACATTTAATTGTCCAGTAACCTATAATCTAAGAAATACAAGAAATGAGAGCGTCAGGGCTGAACCATGGCACAATAGAAGAGATGTTTGGGTGCCTGTGCACGTTGCTTCCCTGGGGAAATATGGAACCAGGAAGACAACCTGGAGGAGGCAGTGTGATGCTCTGGGTAGTGTTAAGCTGGGAAACCTTGCATGTGGATGTTATTTTGACAAATAACACCTACCTCAGCATTGTTGCAGGCTAAGTACATAATGGTAACGGTATTCCCTAATGGCACTGGTTGATGCACCCTGCAGCACTGCAAAAAATTTTCAGGAGTGGTTTGAGGAAGAGTTCAAGGTGTTGACATGGCCTCTGAATCCCCCTGATCTCAATCAGATCGAGCATCTGTGGGATGTGCTGGAGAAATAAGTCAGATCCATGGAGACCCCACCTCGCTCTTACAAAACTTTAAGGCTGCCAATGTCTTGGTGCCAGATACCACAGGACACCTTCAGGGGTCTTGTGAAGTCCATGCTTTGATGAGTTAGAATTGTTTTGGTGGCACAAGGGGACATGCACGATATTAAGCAGGTGGTTTTAATATTATGGCTGAATAGTGTATAAACTGTCTAATGTTAGAGTTGAACATGCGTGTATAGATTACCTATCACATTCATGAACTCAAAACAGACAGTGAGGACTCACAGTGGCATAAGGGGTGGAGCTTCAGGGTGGTGTGAATTAATATCATTCCAGATTCACATCAGTTGGCTAATCTTCTGTAGTGTACTAGTGTAGATAATTATTAAATTAAGGAGCTGCTATGCAAAAAGTGTAAAGGCTGGCAGGTGTGGTAATATAATATGAATTGGAATAAATGTGTAACAGTAATATTTTGTAGAGATCATTAAATCTGTATCACACATGCCTAATGTAGTGGATATAGAGTAAAAGTGGATGAGAGAGGAAAAAGAGAGAGACTAAGAAGCATCTAATGACACAAGTGTGAGACTGTGTGTGTGTGTGTGTGCGTTTCATTTTGCTTCTACAAAGAGTTCTGTGTTTTCCTGCTCCTCAGGGATGTTTTCGTTTGTGAAGCCCTGTGATCACACACCTGCACTTCATGTGATATACAGTATTTTATAAACAACCCGTGACCATCGGCTTTCCTTTTACATTGTTTTAGTCAGAAGTTGGCAATTTTACAGATAAAAGGTTTAATGAAGTCTAAATATTCAGTTAAATGTAGTCTTATTTCCTTTAATTGTGCTCTGCCAATTAATATCATTCAGCACAAATCAGTAACCAGTAAAATGTTCATAAATAAATCTGTCCAAGGCAGCTGTCATTGAAATTAGCGAACAACGCCGAATTCTGCATTTTTAAGCCTGTTGTATATTTTCATAGCCTGTACGATACTCTCTCTTTTTTTCCTCTTTTTTCATTCTCTCTCAGGGACAATGAGCTCATGCCTCAGGAGATGCATTTATCTGCACTTTTACTGTCTTTCTCACCGCTCCATCTGTAAACTCTGCTGACCTTGTTTTTAGCGCTCTCTCTCTCTCTCAGATAACAAACACTCCCCTTTAAGCTGTTTGTGCTAAAAATATTTAAGTGTTTAAATTTTGTTTTGGTTTTCTATTTGAAACAACTACGGACCGTGACTGAAGCCTGACGTTTTCTTTCAGGTGTCTCTGTTGGGGTCTGATGGTTCTGTCTTTTCAGCAGGGTCTGTAAGGACTGTGACAGGCCAAGCCAGTGTCAAAGAGCTAGCGCCGCCTGATAATCGCCTTCTGTTGCCTCAAGTCTTTTTGCAAACGGTTGCACTCCAACACACCACAGACTACAGACGATAGTCGTTCTTGCATTCTGTGCTTCTTGAATGGAAATAACTTGCCAGTAGTCTGTGTTTGTGCAAATGTATTTTTGCAAATGTTTTTCTTTACAAGGCCCAGTATTGTGGAAACAAATTGTGTATTGTGTCCTGAATTGTGTAATACTCCAGTAAATTAGACATCACTGTAGCATCTAATAGCCAACAGTGGCAGACATGAAGAAATCATACATTTATTATCTGGCTCACTGGACAGGCAAACGTATCTAGTGTGCTTACCTAGTTTTTTTTATCCACTGGTATTTCCATGCAGTTTCATGTTCCTGGCTCTGAAATAATCCTGTGCTCTCTATGGACACTACAAGAAAAGAAATAACTAACTGTAACAGCATTATGATGCACATCACATTTAAGCATATTCTCATTAGGGGTCACCACAGCAGATCATCCATCTGCATATTTGATTTGGCACAGTTTTTGACACTGGGTGCCCTTCCTGATGCAACCCTCCCATTTTATCCATTCTAGGGGCTGGCACTAAGACTGCCTTGGCAGTCCCAGGTGGCTGGGTTGGTCCCTGACATGGGGATCATACCCACAAACTCGATTATGTGTCTCATGCTGTAATGACTGAGCTAGCTGGGCATGCCAGGCCACAAAGGTTAGTGTTTTGTGTATCCCTAAGTCAGTTTGATGGGTAGTGGCCCTACAGGCACAGCCAGGAATGCTGCAGCAAAAGAGGTTCTTGTCCATCTAAAGGCACTGACACACCAAAGTGACTGTCATACACTGAATTTTTCTGAGCCTTGACATGCAGCACTAGTCGGATAAACAATTTTTTTTTTAACGGAACAGCTGAGCAGAGTGTTTGTAGGCTATTTAAAGAGGAGAGTGTTTGTAGACTATTTAAAGTGATTCACCATAGAGTGAACATGTCAAAATAATAACACTAATGAACTTGCTACTTACTACAGCAGTGTATGATTTGAGACATGGGATTATACTGGATTTTTTGTTTGAGTGCAAACTCAAATTCACCCTTTTACAGAACATGGAGAAAGTCAGAGGCGGTGTCCCTGACGGAGATACTTTATGAGCAATGTTTTTAAGACAACAGGTAGCGCTTTCCTCTGAGACGTCCTGTGATGCAGCCTGACCTGTAGTTGGAAACGACGGTGCTGTTCAAACTACACAACTGGCTCTCTTGTAATCTCAAATTTGTAAGTCATTGTGGTTTGCACACTACATGACTGATCAGCGCTGGGGTCACACATTACACGATCTTTCACCAGGAGGAATCGCTGACGAGTCTGTCTGGTCAATGAAAACTGTTTTGTCATGAAAACGCATGCAAGAAGTGACAAGGGGGATGATGAGATACCATAAATGAGACAGGATTTTTTTTCCTTCTGTCAGCGAGAAGCAAGCGAGCGTGCGTTGATGTAAAATTTAAACAAAAAAATAAAAGAATGCTTTGTCCATAGACACTCCCAAAGCAAAGGAGTATTTCAGAAAATTCTCTCTGCATAAACTTGATTTCATGACGTTGTGGTGCTTATACCAACATGGCCCGAAAGTTTGCAGACACCTTTCCATTACAAGCCATGCTCGTTGACATTTACACAACTCCTCCCCCGGCTTTCCCCTCTTGCATTCTCATTACACAGCACTGTAATAACATGCTCGCAACACTTTTCACACTACAGGATTTTGACTTGCTGACAGGTCCAGATATTTAGCCTGAGATATTTTTGGGGCATCTGAGAGCGATTGGCAAGCCTCGCGGGTCATGTCGGGTCATGAACAAAACACACGTAGAGATCGAGAGCCGGTTATCGAGCCCCGAACATCCAGCCACTTATTTCCGAGCTGGAGCGACCTCGAAAACCTGTGGGCAAGCAGAAAATCAGGGCTAAAACTGTGTCACGTGAACTTGGCATAATCTTCACCCTTGCTGGTTGGTCAGTGGTGTATGATGGGCAAGAGCTGATTGCTGGGTAGGAATTGGCAGGTAACCAAATTGGCGGAGACAGTGTGGGAAAACAAACAAAAACAAAAAAAGGCCTATATTCACCGGCTTTTATTTAACCTTATACTACTTCCTGTGATGAAAAAGGGGGACCTTTTTGTCATGTTAATTTCTTTTCGCATGAATTCTTTTGTGTTTATGCTATAAATGCTCTCTTGGCACTAAACTAGCAAAACAAATTTTAAAAAGTTCAACTCAAAGTAGTAACCAGGTGGACACTATGTTGTTTTTTATGTATTTGTTGAATAGCTGTCATGTAGAGAGATGACGCAACATACACACAACATACATAGCCTGTGATTAGTGTTGGAGTCCAATGTGATCGATCACTATATACCTAACTAAAGTACTGTTGTTTGGACACTGAGAACATTTTGTATTTTTGCACTATGGTACAAAGCGCATTACATATTGTGTTAAATTGAATTTCAGTACAATGTTTCATATTTTTTTACAGAAACTATACCAATAACCTATACCAATATGAAACTAGTATGAATGCATCAAAATCTCTTGTTCATTGTCTTTTTTCAATCTTGAGTGACACTCTCTGCTCTTCTTCTCACCATGCTACTCACCCACAACACTTCTCCCCTCCAAGCTGCTAACTGCACTGAATGACTGTCACTAAAAGATGGCTGAGAGCATTTTCAGACCTGCTCTTGCAGGGGCAATTTGACAAAAGTTTTCCTGACACAATTTTGCATCTTTACAGTCCGGAACTAATAGCTAATCCCCTACTGATCCCAGCTGGTATTCCATAGCATTTTGTATGGGGAATTGTGAATGACTTGATGAAGGACAGGGACGAGTGTCCTGGGAGGAAAGGCTTCCTGCCAGCAGAGGAGACATTGGAGGATAATGGATCCTCTCAGAGCTTTAGGGAAAGGGGGGAGGAACAAGGGACAGTGAGATGAGAGGCAGTGTGGAGTGGCGTGTGGATACGAGAGACTGAGGGAAGCAGAGAGGAACTAGAGAGGGTGAGATGACCGAAGTGCTGAAAGGAATGACAATCAGGAAGATGGAAAGAGCTGACAGAGATTGTCTTCAGTGGTTGGTGTATGGCTTATTTCGCTCTTATTGAACAGATGATCCATGAAATCTCTGGAAAATCATATTTGATGGTTATCTTACTCTTCGTCAAACTGGCACGGAAGGTTTAATTGCCTCTTTCCCATTTTCCTCCGAGGCAGTTTCGTGGTTGGTGCGATGTTGGTGCCTAATCTCAAACCAGATCTTTGCTTTTCAGCAGCCAAAGAACCAGCTCTAAGCCAGGAACACTGCAAAAGAGGCACCATGAGTTTGCTGGTCTAAAACCAAGAACCAGGAAATGTCAGGGGCTGGGGGCAGGATTATAATGACCAACAAGACCAGCCAAAACTTTGTGGCTGACATTTAAAAAAAAAAAAAAACACAGCTAGTGTAGCATCTAGTCTGCTTAACCATAGTACAAAGAAGAATGGACATGAAATTGAAGTCATTGTTGCTGGAAAAATTCAGTGATGCGGGAAGGAGATTTACATTGGGGTGCTGGAAATTTAAATTCATTCAAGTGGCATGTTTTATGATGTCTCACCTTGATGACAGTCAAATAATGTTTCTGCCAGTAGGAAATGTAAGTTAATTAAAATAATTACAGTACAACGTGGATAAACGATTAAATCAGAAGGCGTTGGTTAAATTTCTGTAACAGCAAAGTACAGTATCCTAAACAGCAGATTTATATAAACATGCTCCTAATACATGGTCATTCCTATAGTAACAGCTCATTTACATAATTTAAGCCTATATTCTATAATAAATAGTTTAAAACATGTGCTGTATTAAACAAAGAAGTGTATAATTGCTGATATGAAGTTTTCTATTAGTTGAAATGTATTATATAATGTATGTACATTTTATGGAACAATCTCAAGTGTTACATGTCACTGAGAAAGTGGACAGCACAAACTCCTCTGTCCTGAAGACTTCCAAGACTTGTGGATGTTTCTTATAATTTAATGTAACTAATGTGAACAGGTCAAAAGTGCAATAAAGAGTGCAATAAACATAAAGAATAATTTATTCAGTTAAAAATTGTAATCATAGATGAGTCGCAGTGGTATAAGAGGAATAATATTTTGATACAAGCTCAAAAACAATACTCGGTTTTAAAGTTTAGTAAGCATATTTTTTTTAATCTAATATTATTCTTTTTGTAGTTTAGTATGCTTTTTTTTTTTTGCTGCAGCACCATCAACACCCCTACTTTCCATGCCCCTGACTGATTGCAAATAGTGACATCAGGATGTGGCTCGGTGCCCATGGAAAAGGTTCTGACGTTGAAACCCACATTGGGTCATTTGAGATTTTACAAATGGAATCTTTTTTTTAATAAAGTTTAACCCAACCTTTTACTAGACTAGGCTAAACATGTAATTCCTCATAAGCCAATTGTGTATTCGGCCACATCCAGTTTACTCCAGATGTATATGGCACAGCTGATATATTTTTCTTTTTTTGCCCAACTTCTGTATTAGTGATATACTCTTCATCTGCTTTAAAGGGAATATGCGTACACTCGCAATTGTCCAATCAGCAGGAAGCAGTGCAATGTATAAAACCTGTGCAGTTACAGGTCAAGAGCTTAATTTAAAGCTCACATGCTTTTCTGCTCACCGCAGTTGAATCGAGTGGTTATTTGAATTTACTGCAGCCTTCCTGCACTTTATCTCAGGATACATCCTACTGCATCAGCAGAGGCTCTGTTGTTGGTTGCAGTTTCTTTGGTAATGTTTGTTTATGATACTCAGGAGATCAGTACGGATATTTATTACACCAGTGACAGAAAGCACATAAATGAAATGAGCTTAATGGTCGAATAAGCTTAAAATAGTGTCTAAAATGCAGAACCGCACCTGACTAAGCCAACAAACTTCAATTTTTGAAGCCATTTGCAAGCTCTTGTTTATGTGAAGCAGGACTTGGTGTCCTTGTGTGCCTCAGATCAGTTGATCTCGGTTGGAAGCCGAATGCCACCTGTCTTCAGTGAGCTGCACTGTGACACAAGCGCAGAGCCTTGAATAGATGTAGAGTTGTGGGCTCTTACACACTGTGACACACTGCATCATTATAATGTGTGCCTGTGTATGAGCTGTGTGTTACCATGCATATGCAAAGGTATGATGTGTGTAGAAAAATTACACAAGCTCACTTGAAGCTTCATTATATAATACACTAATGCACTGCAGTTTTTAGTCATCAAACAATAAATACTATGCTTCTGCCAGTACATTTATATTTAAGTTGCTGGTTTACTAGAGAATGACAGACTGTAGTATGGTTTTCATTTTTGTTTGTGCCAAAGTATGGTAAGACTTGAAGTCCATTGTTCAATGTCCAAGAATAACATCCAAGATAAATAAAAAGGCAGTGAAATGATACAGTAATCGCAGGTTAGGATCACACTTTAAAAACGAAATAGTGTACTGTTAAGTGTTCTGTGCAGCTGAGAAATGCGGTGTAAATAGAGTGACACTAGGGGGATTTGCTGAAAGGATATAGTGCAAATAAAAGTATCACATGTGAGTAAGTAGGGTTCATAAGAGAGCACTTAGTTTCACAGATCGCAGGTTTCAAACCATTTTGTACGCATACATCTGCTCATTTACGAAGCTCTAAAACACACCCAGAAGCTTGTGTTGAGGGTTCGGCATATGATGACGATGATGAACAGACCAGCTGTGGAAGCGGGCATCGTGTTTTTTGAGGATGGGAGAGAACATTTTGCACAACACCCGAGGCGTGAGATTAGTTGCGGTTATGGTTTGGAACAAAATGAAATATGCTTTAGTGATCACATAAACATGCGTATAAACACTAAAGCAGACAGACACGTGCCTCAGTTTTTGGCGCTTGAAGTGTGACTCTGTTGGATCTTATTGAAGAGACGATCCATGAAATCTCATGACAATAGTATGTACAGTATTGTTTCATTCTCAGGTATAGAAGTGTTTTCTTCATCTTGTAGTTTTAAGAAGAATGACACGATGTGTAGATCTTGAAAAGCAATTCAGGCATCTGTGTGTGAGATTCTCCATTAGACTTGGCCAACAGGCTACATCTTAATCTCTCCTTATCTCACTGTGATAGTTTATCTTGAGTTTATGTCACTCCTTTTTTTATCCTTGACTCTTCTACCTTGAAAATATCGATGGTGACATAAGGTAGTGCCGGTGGATGAATTGGTAGTGGTAGTTGTTCAGTTTTATAGAACCAGTCTCTGGAAAATGGAGAACATAAACCACATATGTTTTTACCACACACACAGACACAGGCCACAAATGTGCTACAGATGTGATAGCTTTTTTTTGGGGGGAATTTTTTGTTCGTATGAGTGGATTGCTTTTGTTATGTCTGTCTGTCTCATCTTCTAGGTTATTTATAATGTGCAACCCTAAACCTCAGCATAAGGTGTGCATGCACCTGTGTGTGTGTGTGTGTGTGTGTGTGTGTGTGTGTGTGTGTGTGTGTGTGTGTGTGACCTGATCTGACACCTGGGGTGTCAAACCTGATCTGATCTGGAAAGTTCCACCCAATAAAAGATGCCTATGTTGTTAGTCTAAACTTTACCTAGAGCTTAATCTTCCATTAGATTTTTTTTTACTGCATTAAGTTAAACATACAAAGAAGACAAAATGTGTTTTGGCCAACATTGTGTCTCTTTACTTACACTGTATTTCAACATGTCAGCTTTAAGAAATCATTAATATATGCCTTTTTTTTGTAATCTGATGCCTTCTTAGTACACTGGGTAAGAATCCAGTTTAACAGACTCTGGGGTAAATCCATCCAGATATCTAAAACCTTGCTAGCTTTTCTTACACAGTAAAATTTCATGCATTGCTCAAGATAGGACATAAGCCTAATCGATTCATGTTGTAATCGGATGCCAGTTGTCTATGCTATAAACTTACTTCTGGATGAGATGCATGCAAGGAAATACATATCAGTTCAGAACTAAGTATAGCACAAAATGTCAGTTTCATAGTGTGAAGGATTCTTTCAGGAAGCAGACACACAAGTATAAATAAAAATTTCCATTTTTGTGAACCTGACAAAAACATGCAGGTCGGTCGCATCGATAATTGATTGCCTGGAGATTTGAAATAGCGTGCAAATGTGTATCCATGACCCTGTGCATGAATAAACAAATGAAAACATTTAACAGATGAATGAAGGCAACTTTTGAGAAGTTTCACATAACTAATATTTTATTTTCTCTCTCTTTCTTTCTTTCTCTCTCCTCTGCATGTGCCTTGCTGGACTCTAGACAACATGGGTAAGTGAACAATCAAATTTTAGGCAAGACCTTGAGAAAATCTTTTTTTTTTTGTACTTTGACATAAGAGTGCAGGAAAAGCCAGTGAGTCAGTAAGTGGTCCTAAAAGCTCAGCCTGTGAATACTCGATAAATCCATAAGCCACATTCATAAGAACTTGCATTAGAGACTTGATGGAAATGACAAAAATAGCAGCCCAAATGGAACTGATCTCAGTTTCCTCTCTTACAGACTTAACTATGAGCGAGGTACTCGTTAAGCAGGTTTTCCTAGTGCGCTGTTTGTTGGGGAAGATTATGTCTACATGCCAATAAGGGTATGAACATGTAGTGTATAATCTGTATGATTGACATGCTTCATTGATTCTTCCTGCACGTGTGTGTGTACGTATCTTATTCATTGTTCCTCAGTCCTTTTCCTCCTTCCTGTACTGTCAGTAGCAGATAGCTTTTCTGATAGTGTAATACACACTGTAGAGCTTGTAAAGCTGTAGTTAGCTATGAGTCAGTGCTCTTCCCATCCATCTCTGACATCTGCTCTGATAAACAGGGTTAGAGGACATGGGGTGGATCATTAATGGGAGCACCATTTGGATGTGGTATACTATTGTGTGATCAGAGAGCCTGAACCTAATATATAACCGGTGATATTGTCCGTATGCCAACCAGACCGTCTGACTGCCAGTAGGCATCAGACATAACAGAGAGGACAGAAGGAAAGAAAGGTGGGGGATGGGGACAATATGATGGGGGCCTTGATCCTGAAAATGAGTCATTGCCACATAAAAAGTTCCATCTGCTGTGTGTGTGTGTGTGTTTGGGTGTGTTTCTGTGTGTGGGGGGGGGCTTGCGTTCTTATCGGCAACGTCATCAGCTCTGAGGAAGTTAGTGGAACTGTTGCAGGTAAATAATTTACACTGCTGGACAGAATGAAAGCACAATGTCTAATGTCTTCCATTAGCTAATATGGTGTCTTTTATGTCATCAGGTCATCAAACATGACTTAAGTGTGCATGTAAATATATGTCTGTATTCCTCTCTGCACAACCCAGTTTAGCAGAAATTTAAAGGTGCTTTCAAAGTAGACGGTATCAGGATCGGTGTACTTGGATATACGTATCAATAACTACAACCCCTATCTCTGTTTTGGAGGAAGAAAATCCCACCCAAAATATCTGTGTTTTCACTTGAGGCATTCCATTTAATGATTTTTTTTTTTATCACTTCTTGTCTTGCTATTAAATGCCGTTTTGTTGTCCTACATTTTTTACCAGCAAACATGGATGGGAAATACATGCTTTGGAAGCGTCTCTGATGGAATGTTATTATATTATATTATATTATACGACACCCATCGCATTAGTATGTCATGTAATGAGCAGAACAGAAAGAGGAAAAATGTCAGTCAAAATACAGAGCACATTTCCCCACAGGCATATTAAAATTGGCTACAGTTATGAAAATTGCTATTGGTTAACTCTAGAATTATTGACGCCATTTAGATTGTGTGCAATAAACATTTTTCAAAATGATCTTTTTCTGCCACTCAAACAGTTGAAGAAACAACTTACATTTTCTCTAACAAAGCATTTGTTTTAGATTATAGATTCTCTGTCATAAAAGTACACAATATGGCCTAATGTTTGTGGACACACAGTGAGGTCCAGGAAAACACGTTTTACCAAGGTTGGAGCAGAAGACCTCAAGCACAGAAGTCTGAAGGTTGACTGCACTTCACTGAGTGGAAAGTCTCCCAGAAGAGTGTATTAGCTAAAGTATTGGAACAGTAAAAAGGGACTCGAATGGGATGTTCAACAAGCACATATGAATGTGATGGTCAGGTGTCCCCAAGCTCTTTTGTATATTTCAAATGCAAAAGAATTGTCATTCTTTAAAAACATCAAATTGCAGACATACCATGAAGAAAAGCAATGTGCTTTAAACACAGAAATGTATGTTGGCAGGTAGAGGGTACATGGTTATACTGTTCCCACTTACTATGCAATTCCTGTGTTGTGCTAAAAATAAAACTGACACAATAATGTAATCATACAGTATCACCATGTGTCCAGTTTTAGAAAAACAAAACCAGCTACAAAGTCACTGGACCAGCTATAATTTATAACAGTAGAATATGAGAGTGTAATATTTATATGCTTATTTTCTTGCTGAAGTCTCTTTGTTTCAGAAAAATGCATACTGTAGCCAAAAATGTGTTGTATGCTTCAGCTAAACACAATAGTATGACTGTCAAAGTGTTTGTGGGTTTAAGCTTACTGTTACTGATATTGCCGTCACATATTTCTCATCAGTTCTAAAAACCTCAGGCTGGCTGTCAGTTTTTATTTTCTTCACAGCAGAAGCTTTGATGACACTTGCCCAAAGCTCATTTTCTTCACACATGCATTGTGTGTTTCAAAGGAGGCAGGGAGCTGGAGCCTTTAGTCTATGAGTTTATGAAATACACTGATGTATCATAAAAACTGGTATACCAGTTAATACTTGGTAGGTCCCACACAGGATCTTGGAGGAGAACGTTGCACAGTCCTCACAGTGATGTTTGTTGAGGGCCCAGCATTGAATACCGATGTTACTTGAGGCAGTGTTGTACGCTTATCATGTCAAACGATTCTTGCCAGCCGACGCTTGTCACGTTCACCTAGAGTCTTTTTATGGGCACGCTGCTGTCATAAGTTTGAGGTTTTGCCGGAATTCTTGTAGTCATGATACACCCTTGATATGCTCATATGTGAAAATCCAAACTTCTACTGCTTCTACCTTGGAAATGCTATGACCCATCTTACAAACTCCAACTATTAAATATCAAAATCATGATAACTTGCCATTCTCACGGCAGAAACAACTCTAGAAGCTTCCACAGATGTTTGTCGCTTCATATATGTACTACACACAGTTGCACAGTTGCATTTTGGCAACATGCAGTTTTTCTGGTACTTCAGTGTATTCTGGTCCAAATATCAATACATAAGCATATAAGTATAGATTAGTGATTAGTGATCTTTTATTTAGGATTGCTGCATTTCAGTCACATTTGACTTGACAATCATCTGTTACAAGTCTCTTACAAGTCTTTTACAAGAGCTATTGGTTGCCTGTTGCACCATCAAAAGCCAGAATATCAAAAAAGAATGTGAAAAAGCTTCCCCTGTCTTTGTCTCTCTTTTTTTTTTTCTTCCAAGGAGCAGATATTCTTTCAATTTCAAAGCTGTCAAGTTGCATAAGTGAGTCATGATAGCAGTGCACTGTTTTCGGCACTTTCATCAAAATAGTATAGGACTTGTCACATCTGATCTGCGTTGAGGAGCAATGACTGAAAGCTTTGGACAGCCAGTCACAAAAGCTCACCAGTGATGGCCTACTGACTGATCCATAACTAAACCCTTAGATCTACAAACTGAAGAATAATGAAATGGAGGATGACATACACGTCCACCTTGATTGCCTTACAAATGCACTCTGATGCCCCGTTGCCAATTTTTTGTTACAGTAAATTGAAGGTTCCTATAACACCACATTGCTTGCTTGTGTCAAAGTAGCATTCAAAACCACAGTCTCTTGCTACCAATGCCAGATTACACAGATGAACTGAACAAACAAGCATGTCCATGCTTATCAAATTACTGTTGATAAAACCTTCTCTATTTACAGGACAAATGGCCCACGTTCACATTCATTTATTGAACCTGCTGTCATTAAACTGTTTTAATCAGGTCACACATGGAGATCATCAGGCCTGCTGGGGATCTTTATCGAGCTTGGCAGGATTTAAAACGGAAAGGAGTGACGGTTTGATTATGCAAGGTTGTTTACACATGTGTTCTTTGTATACAGCAGATCTAGTGCTGTCTCTGGGATTATAGAGCAACAACTGGGTCAGTTTATATATTGTCAGGAATTTTCTGAAATTATGAGCCCTCTTTCATTTCTCTTCTTGCCAGTGACCTACTTACCATATCTCCCTATAGGCTAAACCCTGAGGCTTTATGGGTATTATGCAAACAACAAATGTTGATTATGCATCTTTTAACTGTAGCTTATTTGCTGTAGGCTTCTTAGATTCTTATATAATCACTGTGGTCATTATTAGGAAACTCAAGCTATATAAGTTTCAGTTAAACATTTAGAACAGCCTGAAATGTATATGGCCGCGTTCCTGGCTCACAGCTCCAGGCTCTTTGAGAGTTTTGTATGTTCTCCCATACCCCTTTTCTACCAAGGCAGTCTCGGGGCTGGTTCAAAGCCAGCGCCTAATCTCGATCCAGTTCTTCGCTTTTAGACAGACAAAGAACCAGCTCAAGGTCAGGAAAACTGGTTCCAGAGCAGCATCAGCATTTTGCTGTTTTATCATGACCAACTAAAATCTAATGGTTGCCATTAAAAAAGCTACAGCTGTATTGTCTAATCTGCCTATCCTTAATACACAGAAGAAGAATGGATGTGATGATGTGATGATGACCATTACTGTTGTTGTTGCTTAGTGCTAGTGTTTAGTGATGTTACATTTGTGAACAATCAGATTCTTTTCACTTTCATTGCCCTAAAGAGAAGACAGCAATGGTCGAGAGAACTTGAGTGTGAATGAACAGAGGGAGCGGTGTTAGTGGTGTTACTCCTGCCTCATGGCAAATGCTGTGGGATAGGGATAGGCTCCGGATCCACCAGGATAAATGAACAATTAAATTATGTTAAAAGCGGTTGAGATGGAGATTCCAGTGGTTAAGTATGTTCTGCGTTTGAGTCGATTTTCAGATTTCAGCTTGGAGAATTTTTACATTCCCTGTGTATGTACTCTTTTTACAGCCAATAATTCTTTGTCAAGATAGTTTATGTATAACATAAATCAAGAACAAAGACCATTGTTTGAAATTTGAGGTAGTCTTAAATTTCCTTCATTACATGAATTAACTGATGACTGGTATGCTCAAGAGCTTGTGAATTTTGTCTGGAGTAAGCATACACACTTGCACAGTGGTGTGAGTTGTCTTAGACTGCTAGCTTTTCCTGCTGAGATGGGACAGATGAAAGCTGTAGGCAGAGCTCCTTCCTGTAATCCTCTTGGGCACAGGAGAATTTAGGGCAAGTGTGATTAGTGATGGCCCTCATGCTAATCACAACCACAAACCCATGGTGCATCCTGAAAACAGCAGAAGGGTCAAGTTGTGGAAAAGCAAATCCAGGGACGGTGGAAGGCGTGCAGAAGCGGGCCCTCCCTTCCCCCAAAAAGACACTCCTTAATTTGTCTGCTGTCGCTCTCACTCGCTCTGCCTTCACCCCTGCCCTCTCCATTGCTCCCACTGCGTCTAAAGCCTGCTAATCCACCCTCCCTGGAGGAGATGCTAACTGCCCCGACTAGCAGCAAATACAAAGGGGGCTCGCACAGTGTCAGAGCGCTGTGCTTTTGAAGTCTCCAGAGCTGTGCTGAGGGTACGTGGTTCTAGCATGGAGTTAGAAGGGATTGGTATAGGGGTTTATAGGTGTAGTGATTAAAAGAATGCTAATATGGTGACAATTGAGTGCAACCAGACTTTTGGTGTCCTGATCTGAAAGACCATATGTACTGTTTCTACAATGTAGTTTTACTCAGACAAGTGTTACCCAGAGGTACCCTCAAGTCAAGCTTCAAGTCAGCAGGCTTCCAGGCAGTCCCAGTTGCATCTAAAGCCGTGTTCACACGTGCAATTATTTTAATGAAAATGGTGGCCTGATGTTCTTGAGTGTGGACCACTACCATATGTGAAAGCACTCAGCTGTTGGAGCTCGGCAATGAATAATGTGAATGTGTCAGAATACTACTACTGTTTAAATTGTAACACAGTAGCAAATGCTGTCGAGTGTGTGTGTTGTATACACTGAAGTACCAGAAAAACTGGTAACAGTTTATTGCAAGTAACACTTGGTAGGTCCCCCACAGGATCTTGGAGGGAACGTTGCACAGTCCTCAGGCTGATGTTAGTTGAGGCGCCAGCAGTAATGTTTGTAATGTAGTAATGTAACCGATGTTACTTGAGGCAGTGCTGGATGCCTATTGCGTGAAACGATTTTTGTCAGCGTACACTGGTCACGTTCATCCAGAGTCTTTTTATGGCCACACTGCTGGAATTCTTGTAGGTACAGCCTTGAAATGCTCGTACATCAAAATCCAACCTTTGCTTCTACCTCTATGCTATTACCCAACTCAGGAGCTCCAACTATTAAACCACGTTGAAAATCACAAAATCATGATAACTTCCTCTCTCATGGCGGAAACGGCTCTTGAAGCTAGATGGATGTCTATCACTTTATAAATGCACTCAATGGCGCAATCAATGGCGTGCATTTGTGGAGTCGCTATGTATTTTGCATAGGCTCCAGTACCATAAGTGGTTTTATATAGAGAGAAAAGAAGTGGCTTAACTACAGTGTAAATATGGAATTATGTTTGTATATAAGCCTGCAGTTTCGACTGAGCCACGTGTGCAAATATTTTGACAGAGTGAGACAGAAATAAAGATGAAATAAATGGTACAGTAATAAACAGTTAATAATGGGAATAATTATGTGCTTTTATTATATATATTATTATGGCAGTATTGATGTTGATATATTGATAGCATATATGTATAAAATTCTGATCCATGATGCTAAAGTAATTCGTATGCTGACAGCAGACTTGCAAAGTCTAGGCTAAGTGTGAAGCGTGCAAACTCTCTGGAGGTGCACTGACAGAATGACGTGGACTCCCCAGAAAAACCAGGCAGCTTCCAGGCGAATTGTGATTGACTGAGGCAGGCAGATGTGTCCGGCGATGTACCCAGAACGTTGTGATGAGATGTTATGACACTTCATCCGTGGGTTTTGTCAAAGGAAATATTGCCCCAAATCCATCTCGAGTGCAGTGTACACAGTACAATTTCTGCTATGTTCTGTCTTCCATAAGCTATGGAAACTGAGGATGCTTCACCATGTCTTGGTGTATTCTGTTAAAAGGCTTATACATAATAGCTTGTGACAAACTGATGAATAAGCTTTCAAAAATATCTCCGAGTCTGTTTATGGGGTTAGGTCTTTATTCATAATATAATCTCATCTAAGATAATACTGCATCCAGACAGCTGGAAATGAATAGCACAAGTGAGCATCTATCCAATTTCTTTTCTTGCATTTCATGTCTGTGACTCATACAATAATATCAAATTATTATATCTTGGATTCATATACAGCAAACTACACTGCTAAAAAAAAACCTCAATGAATTTGCTTAATAGGTCCCAGTTGATTTAATTAAGTTGCATTAAACCAGTTTGTTTTTTTTACAAGTAATTTCAAAACCCTGATTAAAATGGAACCCACCCTCTCACCAAGCTCAGGCTTGAACCTGGGTCACTGATGTTGTGCAACTGTGACACCACTGCTCTGCTCTACCATGCATGTTTTGATCATGTTGATTTAAGACTACAGTTATTTCTTCGAATCAGTGCTAATGTCCTTACAAGATTTCATAATGTAATTGGATGACTTTTAATATTATCTGAATTAATCATGCTTACTCTGAATTATTCAAACTAGTAATTATAGAAACTTGGTTTAAATTAGTTAAATCACATTTGATGAGAAACTTTATGTCCTGTGTTATTTTAAATCTGACCAATCACAGGGCATTAGGTTAAGACTCTTGCTAGGTTAAGACTCCAGGTTGCCGATCAGAAGGTTAAGGGTCCCCCATGCAAGGCCCTCAATCCTGTTGCTCAACCAGTCACCAAGGGATGCAATGTATACAGTGCCAGTCCCAAGCCCAGCCAGTGGGAGGGTTGAGACATAAAGTGCCATGATTTCTATCAGCTGTAGAAGTCACTATAAAGGGGAATTGTTCAACCAGCAAGATCACACACTGTATCCAAGTATGAAGCAGACGCTTACGCAAGCATCCCTGCACAAAGCCCTGGTGCACTCATGCATCATCCCACCATCCAATCATCTCACATATAAACCAAGATTAAATTCCTTCTGCTGTTAAGCCAAAGGTCTTGTCCTGAAAGAGATCCAGTCAGGAGAGGGACAACATTTATTGTTTAATAACATAATAATAATAATAATTAACAGTTATTTGGTTCTTTATAGGTCAACGTGTTTAGGTCTCATAGTTAAGTTAAAACAAACGAAAATCAAGTGGATCCAGGAATAGAACACTACTTTATTATTTCACAAACACACCTGAAGTACATGCCTAACTGGGTACACACAGAGTACGCATGAACACACACAGAGACATTTAGCTTGACATGACGGTTGGAGGAACATGGTGGGTGTGTGTGTGTGTGTGTGTGAGAGAGAGAGAGAGAGAGAGAGAGAGAGAGAGAGAGAGAGAGTTAACATCTCTCTTTGTCATACTGCACTGTATTGTGCTCCTAATGATTGATGACAAGCCAGCTGTAAGAAACATCCTGTTGGTGTGTGTGTGTGTGTGTGTGTGTGTGTGTGTGTGTGTGTACAGTAGCCTACAGTACCTATAGTAGGTAGGGAAGAAGGCAGAAAAGCAAAGGAAGGTTTATGGTCTACCTCCAACCCTAGTGTGTCTTGATTTCCTTTTGACAACACACACACACACACACACACACACACACACAAACAGAGGACACACCAGGATGGGACACACCAGGATGAGAGATGTATATCAGTTCCTCAAGTCTGTTAAGAGTAGTAAAATTTTGTGTGTGTGTTTAATACAAGAGGAATAAAGGGTTAACTCTTACAGGAAACACCCTCATCTGCACAACAGAGATACAAAGCTCCCTAATGAGATGGATATTGTTGTCCAGTTCATGCTGTTGAAACAAATGTATTGTCTAGGTCAGGTACTGGTGTGCCAAGTAAGTCAGCTAAAGCCATGTTTTAACCATTATGCTGTATTTATAAAGCCATCAGATGTGCCATCGAGCTTTTCTTCTGCTTATGGGTGAGTGTGTGTGTGTATATATACACATGCCATAGGTCAGGCCTGTTCATCGGACGTCTCGCGGGCTAAATGTGGCATTTTACAATGTCAGTCTGCTGCTACTTAATATGTACCATGTCAGATATTCAACATAAGAAATGCAGGACTTCAAAACAAAACTGATTCAGAGGAGAGTGTAGATAAGCAGAAACTGTCTGAAGCAGAGAAGCAGAGTGAGCCGTTTGTAGTGTGTGTCAGTTATCAGACACAACTAGTAGTGATAAGACTTGTGTCTTAAGAGTGTGTCATGTTCTGTGTTTTTATATTACTCAGTACTGGTATGGAGGTATGATTGAAATGTGTGAAGTTCTTTAAATATCTGACTGCCACACACTGCACAATCTTACTACTGAAATTCATTTAAACACGCGTTTAATTTGAATTTGAGTATGAATGATCTTGGAATCTTGACCAGTTAGCCAAACAAACCCAAACAAAACCCAAACCCTGATATTTCATGTTTTCTAGCAAAAACAGACCTCATCTGATGAAATAAGTGATTTGTTTATGGTCTTGTGTGAGACTATTGGATTAGGTTTAGCTATGTATAATGTTATGAAAACTAACCGAAGTATAGATATAAAACAAGATGCAAGTCAAAAGAAAGGAGAAAAGGACAGAGAGAACAAAGAAAGAAAGACAACACCTCTTCCCCTTCTGCTTCCCCCATGTGCTTTTTAGCTAGGAATCCTGTCCTTCCTTGCTTCTTGCTCCTTGACCCCAACAGAGATATTTCCACACCACGGACATGCAGGTTAATTTGTAGCACTCGGCCCACCCTGTGATCGTAGACTGACCGGCTGGCTCAGAGAGTGATAGCTTTCCTTGTAAGTAGCTTGTTGTTTTTATAGCCTCCCTATGAGCCCTGCTGTCAGTACAGGTTATCAGAGAAACAAAGAAGTGTAGACGTGTGTGTTCAGGGTAAGCTGACAAGTCTAATTGTAGACCATTTATTCTCCCTTTTATCCCTGTGTGTTAGGGTGGGATTGGAGCGATAAACATAGAATTGCAAATGAACGTTAAACAGAATTGCTGGTAATCTTAAAAAGATAACTGCTAATAGATCATTTTAGACAAACAGAAAACATACAACATGAATTATAAACTTCATTATAAATCTCTGAATGGTCATCTTTAGTCACATTAATTAAATACATATTTTCAATTCTTAATATAAACACATTAGACTGAAAATAAGTATACAGATGTATCGACTATATACTGAAGTACCAGAAAATCTGGTACTATGCACTTGCCAGTGCATACATTAAGCGCTAGACATCTACGGAAGCTGATTTCTAGAGTTGTTTCCAATATGAGAATGGGGAGTTATCACGATTTTGCGATTTTCAACACGGTTTAAGAGTTGAGCTCATGAGATGGGTCACAGCATTTCAGAGGTAGAAGCAAAATATGGATTTTCACATATGAGCATTTCAGGGGTGTAACCTGACTACAAGAATTCTGGCAAAAACTCGAACTTATGACAGCAGCGTGGCCGTAATAAGACTGGGTGAATGTGACCAGCATCCGCCATCAAGAATCCTTTCATGTGATAGGCGTGTAACACTGCCTCAAGTAACATCGGATGCTGGGGCCTCGACAAACATCAGCGTGAGGACTGTTCAACATTCCCATGGGGGACCTACCAAGTATTAACCTTGATACCAGTTTTTACCATTCTTCAGTGTACCTCTAGCATACAGTAAGTTATTTTTGCCCATGTAGTATTTGCAGTGTTAGAATGTTTGTGAAGCAGATATGAGCAGGGTGCTGAGCTTGATCAGACAGGTAAATGTTTGAACATGAGCTCATGATTTAATGTACCTAGGGCAACTGACTTGGCCAAGCTCACCAGAAAGACCGAAGAATCTCAAATGTGATTTCTGTTAAGAAGTTGTTGTGGAGATTTGTGAGAATTGTGAAGAGTGTGCTGACAGCAAGAAGGAAGAGTATGTGAGGCAGCAGAAGGTGAAGGGAAGAGGTAGAGCAGCGACCATCACCCCCACAACCCATCTTGACACTCCTGCCATGGTCTCTGCTTTGGATGATTGGTTTTCTTTCACACACACACACACACACACACACACACACACACACACACACACACACACACACACACGCACACACACACGCATCCTGCAGCCTGATCACGTATACTACATGTGAGCCGAGAGACACTTCCTTCTTAGCACTCACATGTTGGGAGTTTGTGTTTATGATCAACAGAAAGACACAGGTAAATGGCATGTTAATGAAGACTGATGGATGTAACGGTGTTTAAATGCTCATGTCAAACATTATATTTATACTCCTTCCTCATTGGTGGTGTCATTTTTTGAGAGATGAAAATGAAAATATCTGCACCGCCGTTTTAAATTTCAGAGCAGTTTAAATGGTCAGAGGTGGATATGCTGTAATTGAGTTCAGTCTAAGACTTTTGAAGTCTGTCGCTTTGGAATTGTAAGAAGAACTTATTTCATTCTGTCATTTGCTGAGAAATACGAGTCCTCGAAAAAAGCCTCTCACTACTTTTATCAAGGAATGGAGTGTGTCTGAGTGCTGTGCTCCTCTGTTCTTTCGCCAGACTTTGATCTTGTTTTTCTTCTCAAATACCCCTTGTTACTTTTCTGCGTTCTTTCTTCACTCATGCTTCTTCTGTTCAGCCTTAGTCAGCAGCATCCTTCGTTTCCATGGTAACCGCAAGCCTATTGTGTGGGCTGCGTTAGGGCTGCTACATCCAGTATTTTATATTGCAGAAAAAAGGATCATATCCATTCATATAGGCCACTAGAGTTGCATTAATGCTTTATTTATCTTCCAGGGTTGTGAGTATAATGACAGCCAGTGACTGATCACCTTTCTACTAAACAATTATGTGTGTGTGTGTGTTCTATTGTGGTGCTTATTAAATCAGGAAGTTAAATTGAATTGCAGCAGCAGGATTAGTAGCAGCAGGTGGTTCACGATGACCCGTAGTGAGAGATGTTACATATTGGAGAGACGCGAGACTCTGTAGCTGTTTGTTGTATGTTATTTGCAGTAATTGTGCTGCTTATGGGAGTCGCTTTGATGTTAAATTATAGTTTTGAGTAACGCCTGAACTGAACACGAAATAGTCCTTTTATTTTGATTTCAGAAGCAAAGTCTGTAGTTTTCTTCCAAGTGACCTGCACAGCGACAGAGTGGCTTTTTGCATATTTATAGATCTCGGTCAGGATTGTCTCCCATGTTGATGACGAACATGGTTCAATGGTGTAATTGCATTTACTTCTGCTATTAATTATACCGTTTATTATATCTCATTATTACATATACATTCAGAGCATCCTTGTAGAAGTGCCTAGAACTGAATTGCTGACACCTTGATTTAAAATAGTGTGCTGATTAGACCCAGCAACACACTGCCGGGTTAATTATTGCCATACACCCTGTGATTGGCAGGTTTTGGATTTGGGGTGCATTATTCATAAATGTTGTACTCTTCCTCTTTCTAATATCAGCTCCCACAGTCCCTGCGCAGTTGGAGTCAATCAGAAAGCATTTATACAGCACACTCGACTTGCTGTGGGGCTTTATGCAGCAGCAGGCGTGTGGGGGCAGGGTGCGTATTGTAGCAGAAGAGGGAAGAAGATGGCATCCGTATGAGATTCTGACATGATGGAAAGGATGAAAAAAACAGAATATTGTGAAGAAGATGATTATTACTTATTATTGGTTGTAGAGATGTATTATAGAATACGCCAGCAGGAATCAAGTAGAATGAAAAAAAGCTAAAGTACCGCCGCTGTTTATTGCTGTAGCACGAAGTATGTTTACGCTTCCCATTTCAATCTCTCTCTCTCTCTCTCTCTCTCTCTCTCTCTCTCCGTCTCCCTCTCGCTTGTTTTTCATTCATGATTAATGGAGTGCAACTGAATAAATGATTAATGAGCAGAGTGGAGTAGGCTTTGGCTGCCTTTCCTGCCATGGCAGGCCAGCACTCAGGCTTAGCACTCCAGTGTCATCTCTCTGTTCTGCTGCCATCACGGACCCCTGCTTCAGACTAAGCATGTGTGTGTTCGCTGGAAACTGTGAGAGTTTTGGCGCTATTTGTTACAGCGCACCACCTGCTGCGTATCTCCATGTTTTAATAGGTCTTGGAAAAAAATGTCCTTCTATGTACACATTCAAATCATATTTATCTCATTCTGTTACGGCACAGGACGAGTAGATTGACAGAAGGAGGAAGTCTTATAGCAATGTGAACTAGGGGGCGCAGATGGTGTGGCTCTAAGATCCTAACTCCACATCGCCCCACACACACATTCCTAGAGGGACTGAAAAAAGTCTTGCATAAGGACATTTCAGAGGACCTTCCCTTAGGGACAGGGTGGATGTCTGTCTCTGCCTCAATCTGAAATGTCAGACCCAGGATTGAGGGATGGGAGAGGGAAAATGGGTGAGTGTCGGTCCATTTGGCAAGCTTTTGGGGGACAGATGGAGGGAAGCGAAAACGCAAAAGTGAAGTCAACAAAAACAATCCGAGACTGAAGTTGTAATGAAATGATGGTTCCATGTGTCATTGCATTTTAATGCTGGGATTGATATCCAAAGCAGGTTTTTAACAGCACAGCTGAAATGGATCATTAGTTTCATTTGGTCCATGAAACATTTCTTTCTCCAGAATAATGGGTATCTTTTGTGCATTTCTCTTTTCTCAAACAGAATTTGTAGGAAGCCTGTGGCATACAAATGCACATTCTTTGGTACATTTCTTGCATTTCTGTAAATGAATCACACTGTGTGCATGCGTAGGTAATGCATATTTAAATGTTTTTTTTTAACTTGTTCTCTGTAGTGTGCGCGTTTTACATGCATTCGAATTCAAATTCGAAAAATAGTTTTGTTTCCTTTTAGTAAGAAAAAAAAAAGACAAAAATAAACCCAGGTTGTTTAAAACCTCACAATGCAAGGCTTTATAAATAAATATAAATAAAGGCTGCTTGAAGTAAATGTGCAGCTACAGAATAACAGGAATTCAAAACTATGACCATTTCATGCAAACAAAATAGATTTGAGACAGATATGAGCTTCATTCTGATCAGATTAGTTCATTAGGGAACCACTGTAACGCATTATTTTGAATTTCTTCTCAGTGATGAAGCTCTCAGACAGTAATAAAAGGAGGAGCATGTTTCTAGAGGGTTATATTTAGTGCTGTCAAATGAATTTGTTAAAAAATTTACCGTGATAAAAAAAAAAAAAAAAAAGTAACTCCACAAAGAATTTGAACGCAGATTCAAATGAGTTAAATCACACAAACCTGCAGTGCCGTCAATGAACACAAACATTCTGAAACTGACTGCTATGTTACTCGTTTTAGGCTGTATCTCTGCTCCCTACACACTGCACAGAGTACAGAATCCCAAGGGTTCTTCATAGGGCACTCGGTCACTAAATGGCTCTATTTGGAAGATGCTGCAACATCATCAACAGTGATTACAGCACTCAACTGTGTTCAGCATGATAAATCAAACAACACTGTTTGTATGCTGTAGGCACTTTTGGGAAAAAAAGTTATGAAACATTTATGAACAGTGGGTGATATTTTAACTGGTTAATGTATGTTTTGGTTGCTGTTTCTCCTGCACAGTGCTCTGATCTCTCGTGTTCAGTGTTAGGATCTCCTAGCTCTTTAGCCATCATAAAATTGCTAATGTTGAAAGGAACAATGGAGAATGAAGAAGTTGTAGCTCTTTTTGGGTTGCTGTTTTTGTACGTTACATCAGTTTAATGAGCGACGGAGACGACAAAGGAGACTTTTTTTTAAATGTATTGTTGTTATTATTAATATTTTCTTTTTTATTTCCTTTACTTGAACTTTGGAATTCTCTTTTTAAGCTATTGATATACTGTTACTCTGTACCTGATAATTACTTATTCATCTGGCAATTAATTAATAATAAACATAAACTGCTTCCCATTGTGAGGGCAGGTCTCTGAGGTAAAACAGAATCAATCCAATCATGTAGCAGCAGCACAACAGAACTTCCGGTGAAGTGATATACCCGTGTTCCCTCACTCCCTACACACTGTGCAGTTCTCTTTAATTAAAAAAATGAAAAGATGTCAATCATCTTTAATATTTCACTTTTATCAAATAAAGTCAAGTGAATAATGAGGCAACATTCTACAGTCATTTCTCTTAATAGGCGAGTGATAAACGGCAATAACATTTTCAATGGCTCTGCCATTGAATTGAATTGTTTGTGAATATAAAGTAATGCTTTGCACCTATAGCTGGAATTATAATGGTCCCTTTAATCAGCCTGTAGTATCTTATTTTCTTTTTTCTCCTGGAAACAGTCAAACATCTTCTTTTTTTTTTTTTTTGCCTGAACATGTGGCCGACATCTGCATAGAAAATCAAGGTCGTATGTCATTGTGCACCAAAATTATCATACGGCTGCTGTTCGGCAAAAAAATTTATTTGGTCTGTAATTTTCCCAGAGGATGATGGAGAAGGCATGGCTGATCTGGACAGAACTAAAATCAGAGTAGCAACTGTAAAACATTTATTCGACTCCAGATCCGGCTAAAGCTGTATTAGCGCTCTTCAAAAAAGTTTTTTTTTTAAGTTTTAAAACTCAAAACATTAAAAGGTACTTGCTTCTTCATTCTTAATGTGTTTTGGTTTATAAAGGTTTTTGGAGCATTTAAAAAAAAATGTGACAAATGTTTATTGATGCCCCAGAAACAATCCTTAGAAGTCTATCATCTTAGGAGTGAATTTGGAATAAACAGGATTTCTGTTATTTCCTCACTTCAGGGAAATGTGTTGAGTTTATTCATGTTTGTAATAGCACATGCAGATGCTACAGGTTGGGGGGGAAAAATGCTGGAGTTTTCTTTTAAACTGAAGCATCACGTCCCCCCAACCCAGAGAACCCAACTCTGACACTGTGTTATGAAAAGCCAGGATGCTCATAGTGTTGGCTTTGCTTTTACTATTATTACAGAGAGCTGTGTGTGCATAACCATTACTCATTGATGGCAAATATTGACAATGCATGTGTGTAGGGGGTGTGTGAGTTCTCTAGTACGAAGTAGGGATGTTTGACAGAGCAAACTGAGCATGAACTCATGTACTGATAATAGCAGTAGGAGGGTTGTATTACTGGCATTACTTTCTTCTTTCTTATTAATCAAATTCATTTTATTGCATTCTTGCTTAATGGTGTGTGTGTGTGTGTGTGTGTGTGTGTGTGTGTGTGTGTTATGAAGAAAGAAGTACAATGACAGACTTTGTGGACTGACAGGTTGATGGACACACACACACACACACATTTACAGTAGAAGTAGAAGTACTACACAGTTGGCCTTTTTACCAGCCACATAGACACTGTTCTGTTTTGATAGAGGGAATGTTGGAGTGGGAGATGGCTGTTCTAACAAGTTCTCATTAAGCAGATAGCTTTGAGGAAAAAGAATAGATGAAAAGGAGAGATAGAATAAGGTTACACAGGAACAGTAATTGCCTGTATTCATCATAGTGGGAAAGGGTGAGCTGAAATTGCTTGTACACAAATACACACTCCTAATTCCTGCAAGCCTGTGGGTTATATGGTCGGTGCTCACATGGCCGAGCCACGGTCAGATCATCTTCCTCGTGAGATCAAGTGGCCCTAGACAGTGATCACACAGAGAACAATAACCTGGCAGCATGCTTCTGTCTTAAACATACACACTGCACTTTGTTTTTAACAAGATTGAAACATCTTTCTTTCACACAGACCAAAGAGGGCTTTCGAGTGCTTTGTGTAATTCTTTTGCTCAGGACATTAATAAGTAAATGAGCATGATCTCACCTCATGCTCTCTTTCTCATGCTGACTGTCTGAGAAGTGCAATACTGTGTTTGCTTTCAGAAGAAAAAAAAAGCAATGGGAGTAAAATGCTCAGCCTTATGCAGTATTAGTAATTTCCCTTATGACAGCAGTGTGTGCTTACAGATATCTAAAGATATTTACAGGCTGCGAATTGTGGTGTTGACTGTCAGTACCATGTGTGTCCTCTTAACATCATTTAAACTTGCAACCTCCTTAATATAAAAAAAATAGGACATTTAATAACCACGTGCAAGCAATTCCATATGACCCTTAGGAAAGCTCAGACAACTTGTAGACCAAACACATCACATTTCTGATAAAGATGTCTGCCTGTATGACAGTTTAAACATGTTTCAATCACAGATTTCCCCCTCCCCCTTACTATGTAAAGCAACCTTGGGTTTGTGAAAGGCACTATGTATATATGTAACTTTGTCATCATCTTCTTCTTATTATTATTATTATTATAGATACCCATTCCATTTGTTAGTAGATCCTCTGTACCAGTTCCCTCACTTTGAGGGGCTTCCAGCAGCAGAGCTTACACTACACTACATATCATAGAAAGTCTGAAGGATTAAGAATTTCACGTTTATTCACAAATTTATTATCCAATGGGGAAAAAAGAAATGCACCGGGCCAGCATAAAAATCTTTGCTTGACAAGGAACGAAAATGTTCAAAGGTCAAGTCACTGTTGTGGATCTTTTTTAAATTGATTAAAGTGTTATTTGTTTTTTAATGGAAGTGCACAGATTAGTAGAGTTGCTTCATTAAGCTGGCCTCGAGCAACTGCGCTACAAAGCAGCTCCAATTTAAACACTGTTAATTATCAAAGTATCAAACTCCAATGTATCTTGTGTATTCACAAAATAAACATGCAGTACAGCTCCACAGAATTACTAAGTATGAGCTAAATTAGTGTCTAACTATTGTTGTCAGTGGGTTTATATGTTGTTGTTGTTAGGGTATTAGCCTGTATGGTTGAAGACAACAATATGTAATAAGAGATGTTTTTTGTGTTAGGTTTTGGGCAAATCACTATAGGTTGGCGTGAAATATTGTTCAGTTTTCTCTTTGCCATTCATTCATTTCTTGTTCCGTCTTTCTTTCTTTCTTCCTCGCTCTTTCTTTCACTGTCTCAGTGGCAAGCTCCTTGGTGACCCAGTGGGAATTCGACGATGTGACTAACATCAGCACTTTCCTATTGGACCGGGAGTCTGGGATCCTCTACCTGGGCGCACGAGATGCGATTGTTGCCGTGAATACTGCCAACAAATTAATGCCTCCCAAGGTAAATTTCATTTTGCCTTTTGCATTGTATTAGCAGTAGGGATGAGGCTAAAAGAGCAACTGAGGAACTGTCTACCAGGCAAATAACATGGCAAATTAGACAACGATCATTTCCAGAGGAGCAGTTGTATTTTTATTTATTTTTTTTACACTATAAGCTAATTTAACTTTTTTCACTAAATTGAATTGATCTACTTTTATTTGGGTTGGTGAAGAACAGTCGCAAAAATGATTTTATTCTCAATGGAGAACATCACATTATTCGTGGCTGTGCTTCCAAATAGCTATCAGAGCAGGAATGCTGTGAAAAAGAAGATTACTAATCTGATGAAGGCAAATTGTTTTTCATTAAAAAAAAACGAGCGTGCTTGTTTCTACCAATGACCTCATCTCTTCTTTCTGGTCCATTTCACTAACCAAATTAACCCCACCTCCAACAACCACCCCTGATTTCCCCCATTATGGGGGGTGTGTGTGTGGGTGGGTGTGTGTGTGCACATGCAAGCATAACCGCATCTTTTGTCTGGTATCTCTATGGCTCAGCTTGGGCTGAGCTTGGTGCCTTGTAGCAGCATGACTCGCTCTGCTATCATGTTCCATTAAATCTCATATGGCAGATTTAACAGAGTCATTATAGGGAAGTCACCTCATAGGCTGCTTTGCTGTTATATGTCTTGCACTAAGCCCGTAGTTAGGAGTTTGTCTTTCAGATAAACTCTCAAGATGAAGAGTAGCTTGAATGTCAAGCCTGGGAACTGCTGTAATGCATCAGAGCTGCTTTGCAATGTAAATTTTTTTTGTTTTATTTACAACATCCAATGATGTCCAAATGATCTCATTTTCATGTATATACACGTACTGCACACAGCTTTGGGGACTCCCTGGCTGTCTGCTTACAGTCTCTAATGAAGTTTTAAATCATAGTTGAAGGACAAATATCATAAACTGATATCATGTATAGATAAACTCTTGAGTAATTTAGATTTTAACTCTGCATTTAGGACCTTACCTATATGTATTTGATGGATAAATGAATAGTGTGCAATCTGCTCCTGTGTAATTATGTCTAATGCGTTTATTAAGCCAAATGAGCATTTGCATATTCATGGCTCCTGGTACAGTCTCTTTTTTTGCAACATGGGACAGTTGTCTTGTACCAGACGATGAGCCTACGTTCAAAGCCCTAAATTCCCCTCTTCTTAATCTCATCGTCGATAGATCGTATGGAATGTTTCAGAAGAGAAGAGCAGGTCTTGTGTGACAAAAGGAAAGACAGAGGTGAGTGCATGTGCTTGTTTATTTTTTGTTTCAGTACTCTGTATATTCTCTTACGAGGCTCACTAGCAAGTCAGTTGAAGTGCACTCACTTGTGAGGGTGAATACTCCAGTGTGCGTCTACTGTATCATGTTCCATGTAAAATGTTATTCCACTATAAATAAATAAACGAATCCACAGTACATTAAATTAGATAGTAAACCTGCTGTTATTAAGAAAACAATTAATAGGTTTGAGATTGCCTGTCTTCCTCTCTGTCTCTCTCTTTCTTCCTCTCTGTCTGTCTCTATGTCTCTCTCTCTCTTCTTCTCTGTCTGTTTGTCTGTCTCTCTCTCTCTCTCTTCCTCTCTCTGTCTGTCTGCATGTCTCTGTCTCTGTCTGTTTCTCTCTCTTCCTCCGTGTGTCTGTCTGTCTCTCACTCTATTCCTCTGTCTGTCTGTCCCTCTGTCTCTTCCTCTCTCTGTCTGACTGTCTGTCTCTCTCTCTCTCTCTCTCTCTCTATCTCTCTCTCTCGCTCCGTCTCTCTGGGAACTTTCACATGGGGCCAGCATATGTGTGAGAGAGTTAATTAGGCCACTTAGTGACTGCCGTCGTACCCACCATGCTGTTCCATGGTGATGTTGGGGGGCTGCAGGTGACTGACAGCTGGGAGGAAGCTCAGAGGGTGGTGATCAAAGAGTGTGATTAAGCAAACAAAAGGCATATAATGCACAGAAAGGAGAGCGAGAAAGAGAGAGAGAGGAGTGGTGGGAGAGCCAGACTGAGCCTGTACACATGCTGTTCATTTGAATTACACACGCACACTTCATTCAAATCACATTAAAATCAGGAACCTGCTCCATCCTGATTGGTTTCTCATTTAAAACATACTTAGTAGTTCATTCTCGTACTCCAAGTAATATCCAAAGTGGTTTGTCTTCATTCCTACTCGCATCTTATCCTCTAAATGAAAACCTGTCTCAGATTTGTGAGAATAAACAGCCCCTGGCAGGGCCACCACCCTCAGGGCCAGGGTGCTTAAGAATTGTGAAAGATTTGGGCTTTTCTGCTTAGCCATGTGCACCTACTGTGCCGTGACAGTGACGGTGACATGCTGCTTTGCTTTTAAGAGTGCAAACATGGTGTACTGTGCTGGAAATAGATACTTACTGGATGAAGAAGCATCTTTTAGCCATCTTTATAATACAGAATAGCTCTAGTTCTTATGAACATATCGGGTACTAAATGATATCTCACCTGTTTTTGTTAGATTTGGCTTTATAATGCCTCAGGTTGCCGATAATGATGAACAACAGTATTAATAATGTTTTTTTTTCTCTCATAAGTGGTACATAATTGTTAATGCATAGATCATGTGTTCTGTATACACAAGTATTTGTCATTGCTATAACCAATAATTTCATGTTTTTTTTTTTTTTGAACATATGTTTAAATATTTTATTGAGGAGATCATTATATGTTTTTCATGGAATGTTATATATATTTATGGCATTTGGCAGACACCCTTATGCAGAGTGACTTACAGTTATCTTATTTATACAACTGAGCAGTTGAGGGTTAAGGGCCTTGCTCAGGGGCCCAACAGTGGCAGATTGGTGGTGGTGGGGCTCGAATCCCCAACCTTCTATTCAGTAACCCAAGACCTTACCCACTGAGCCACCCCTGCTCCTATATTTATTTATTTTATTTTATTTTATTTTATTTTATTTTATTTTATTTAGACATTATTGCTGTATACTGTATGTGCCTGGTGTTAATTCATTTATTCCCTATAGTGGTCCTGTAATGTATTTTTTATTTATCTGTATAATACGTAGTTCTTTAAAACTGTAATATATTTTACATCCTGGTGTCAAGCTCAGTCTGTGCTCTGCTGTCCCCATCAGGCCGACTGCAATAACTACATACGTCTGCTGGAGTTCCTGGGAGATGGACGGATTTATGCCTGTGGCACATATGCCTTCGACCCCCAGTGTGCCTTTGTGGTAAGTGCGTGTGTGCATTCTAGTGTGTTTGCGTGCATGCTTGTCTCTCCACAATTAAATTGACTTGGCATGCTCCAACACCTATTCAAACATCACATGATTGACATCAGCATACATGACAAACACACAAAGGCGCACACAGTCAGACACAGTGATGTGACAGAAGAATAAATACAGGCATGTTCATGATTTTCCACCATCATGAGCGATATTAATGTTTAGTGGCAGATGGACTGACAAGTTGTATTAAACTGATTAATATTCTTCTTGCTTGTGACTATTAGCCTTTTTCTTTCAGGCTCCACTCATTTTTAGTTCTTTTTTGTTCATTCTCATTCAGAATATCTCAACCTTTACTCTGGAAAAGTTAGAGGATGGCAGCGAGAAAATGGAGACAGGAAAAGGGAAATGCCCTTTTGAGCCCAGCCAGCACTATACTGCAGTCATGGCAGGTATGAAACACACGCGAGTAGGATAGTACCTATAGGTGAGAGGTATGCCAGAATAAAACCAAATAATACGACTTGGCATATAATGGATAGGAATATCCAAAACCAGAAACAAGATGACTTGAACATGAAATTCAGTCAGTCATTATCTGTACCGCTTATTCCCAGTTACGGGGTCACG